>JACCGJ010007359.1:0-20659 GCA_013407085.1 Atriophallophorus winterbourni
CGAGTTCTGTCAACTCAACAACATACAACACATCCGTTCACCGCTTTATCACCCGCAATCCAACGGGCAGGCAGAACGTTTTGTTGGCACATTCAAGCGAGCCACCTCTAAACTCAAGGGAAAGGAGACCATACCAGGAATCATAGAAGCATTATTGATTAACTACAGATCCATTCCAAACACAAACGTTCCGAATAACTGTTCTCCAGCGGAAGCTTTATTGAAAAGAAAGTTACGTTTGCCATTTGATACAATATACCCTGTTGCACTTAAAACTATCACCAGGAACACTGAGATGCAAGAACGATTCAATCGTCGTCACAATGCAAAAAAGCGAGTGTTTTCACCTGGTCAGGTCGTACTTGCGAAGGATTATCGTGGAGGTGCTGAGAAATGGACACATGGTCGTATTCTGCGTCGTTCCGGTAATGTAACTTACGACGTCGACGTTCAGTCTTCAGTCTGGGTTCGGCATACCAATCAATTATTACCCTCGAATTTGCATACGATGAACAGTCCGAGAGACAATGTTCCACTTGACATACTACTCGACACATTCGAACTACGTCCGTCTACAAATGTTGCCGCCTCTCCGGAACCTGCTGATTTACGAAATCTTTGTACGCCACGGAGATGGACTGATCGTGTCCGGCAACCAGTTGCTCACATGCAAATCGAATCAAGGCAACGTTCATACAAGGCAAGAACTCAAAGGGGAGGTGTTAGGACGGTAACCTCCGAATGTACTTTATGTAATAGTTTACAGTTCGCATAAAACCTTTTTTCCCTCTTTCAGCTTGCCAGAGGTGCTTTTGTACTTCAGCAATAAACTTCCATTCGAATCACTAGTGCTTCCGTCTGAACCAGTCTGTTTGCGAATCTAGAGTTTTCCCGTGACTGTGAAAACATAACACTTACGCAAAACATAGCATATATTCCTGTCCAGTAATGCAGACGCCAGAGTGTCTTGTCATGCGGATGTTGGAATCTGTTTCGATTCAAGAGCTGAAGTTGAACTGGCAAGGTGGACCTCATTCGACAGCGGCACTGAATCAGCAAAACTACAGATGTGGTGTAAGAAAAACCGACATGGCGAAAAAAATTCAACAGATTGTGATTCCAGCATCCGCACTTATTATAATTCTATTCTTGGACTTGCGTGGAGGATAGACATAGTCATATTAATTACAGACAAGAAAGCCTGTGTAAGTAACCTAAATTCAAACTAGAATTTCTTGCACGGAAGCTTTGCACTCATGTTATTAAAACGATAATGGCGAAATGCGGCTGAATTTGTGTTTCAACTATAAATTCAATCTTGCCGGTGCTAATTTCTGCAGTCAACACGTCACTGATTCGTTTGAAAATCTCGTTCAGCTAATCGTGGTGGGGTCGAGTGCAAGATTGCTTATATTACTGGACTACTTGTCTGGAAGCTGATCACATGTTAGCCCTTCCTAGGATCTCGATGCACTTTAGTAAGAATTTTAGAAAGATCTAAAGGTCGTTTTTCTTCCTCATATCTGTCTAGCCCTGGGCAATCTGACATTCGCTGACCGTGCGACACCTTGTCTGGATCAGGCTTGTGCTTTTATACGTACATACTTAAAAGAAATGGAATGTGCTCAGGATTTATTAACCCAGATAAATAGATGTGAGGTGGCTTTCCGCGTAGCCAAATACTAGGTTTTGTGAATTCTCTCCAACTGAAGGATGAACACCGGTGCTTCCTGCTAGTAAGATGCACGATACGTGGTGATAACTTATCACGCGAAATCAGATGATTAGTATGATGAAATACTGTTCAAATTTATTAAATTTAGGGATAGTGGCTATTAGGAATTTGATATAGAGCAGCTCAAACTGTACAGGTTAATGTGCTTGAGTGACGTTTTACGGATGCCGGACCACTGAATTCGAAATTGATTTTTTGTGATGCCACATTCCGATTAGCGTAGATCTTGTGGTGGCCAAACCATCACATAGCACAGGCAGCTGAAGACCCTAAATAATAAACTTTCCTGCATTTCTTCCGGGACAAGGTCCCCGCGATCAGATATTGTAGTGGCAAGTAACGCGTTTAGGATGTCTCAAAACCGTACCCAGTGGCGATATTACGGTAAGCAACTTCTTGGAGTATTTGCTTAATAAGGTATGTTTTCACGCACAATGACGAAGAAAACTTGTCATGGTGCATGGTAGTGAAAGACACGAGGAAGTTGTCATGCTGATGTCGCTCTACTCGTTCATAACAATTGATTGAATGTATGTTTCTTTCGAGGTGCAAGCAATTCATCACAATTTGTTTGTGATTACTCTTTTACGGATTCCGTGCTTACTTATCTATAGATTCTCTGATGATTAGGAACATAAGAGGTAATTCGTCTTTGCAATGGTTGAGACGTGTTTTAAGAATGCCTCTTTACCGTTTACCGTAACGCGCCTTATTCGCAGAGCATGCCAGAAGCTGGGAGAAACGATTGGGTGGTCAGTCCATGACGTGGCGCGTTAGAATGAAGAAACTCACCGTAGCGCTAGGCTCAGCTGGGCGTATTCGTTTGCCTGAAAACCTTACGAAGTCAGTGGTGGCAGTGTATTTTATTACGTGTCTAATAATTTTCATCCGGTATTATGTTATATAAAAAACAAAAAAAAATCCCACAAAAAATCGCATGCAGTATAACTACAAAAACAAGCTGCGTTTTGCGCATTTACTTTTGCGTATTCCGCTTGCCTGCTTTCCCTTTTTCACGCGCTTGCTTATCTGCTTCCATGCTTCATATAGCTTGGCACTTTGTCTGGCTCAAGAATTGTGCTTCATGATGATGTTGATGATGTGTATTGGTACTATTATGGGTTCATTCCACTCAATAGGAACCACTTCCAGGTTCAAGCATGAATGTGAGAGCTTGCATAAAGGTTCTGTACACACTGGAACGAGATTCTTTAGCATAATTGAGTGGATAACATCTGTTCACTCAGCTTTGTTCATGCGAATATGGGTAAGTGCTTTATACACCTCGTCTTTATTGAAGGACAACTCATCTAGTGCAGGAACACAAGGTAGTAGATTAAACCACCTAGACGGAGCATTTAAAGAATTATCAAGTCTGTGAATGCCACTAAGGAACCTGGAGAAGGCAGTTGCCTTAGACAGGCCGGTATCAGCTACTTTTCTGTCCTCCAGTTTCAAATATCCAATACTTTCCCTGGTTTTGCCTTTTGATTGAGCGTAGCTACAGAAACTTTTCGGATTGGATTTAGCGTCTCGAGCTACAGATAACTCAAACTCCTGTTTGAGCTGACGCTGTATTTTAACACAAGCGTTCCGAGCGGTTTTCTAGCGGGTCCAAGAACCAGAAGTGAGAGATAGCTCCTATTGCGGCCATAAAGGAGTCCACCAGGGCGGTCTGATGCTTTTTCACGACTTGCAGCGGAGCGTGTTTGTCTTGCAATTCTTTTAGATACTCACAAATTCTATTTCAGTTTTCGTTTACATTGAAATCATTGAAGAACTGAAAGGAAGATTTTGAAATCTGTTGGAAAAACCCAAGTCTACAAGCCTAGGGCAAGCAATAGATTTGTGAAAACGCAGTACCGCTCCGGAGCTTATCATTACATGATCGCTTTTGCCGAGCGGTGGTAGGTATTTTAAAAGTGTAACGGCTTCGGGCTGGGATGACAATACCAGGTCGAGAGTGGATGGAGTGCATCCATTATGTAGGATCACCCACGTGCTGATGCTGCGTATGATCACGAAGCCATTCCAAAAACGTTTCGGATTGCTCGGTGACTAAACCTACAGAGACGGCTTAATCTCAATCTGCTCTCTCAATCAGCTGTGTAATCTCCTTCTGGGCTGTCCTGGGTGTGACATAGACACAAGCAATTGCGAGGGCTAACCTGTAGCAAGTCGTGATACTCGTAACGACTTGAACGTTTTCACTGGCTAGGGATATACCCGTGCCCGTATTGGGCAAACCATAATCCAAGATGAGTGAAACATCACCGCCACTCCTATCGCCAGATCTATTGCATCTAATGACGAGATACTGTACGCTGATGTTTATTGGCACATCATCAAGCGCGGACAGCCAGGTCTCAAAAAGCGCTATAACTCTGGGGTGCAACTCGGCGACACGAAGGGAGAAGTCAGCCCACTTATTCCTTATGCTGCACACATTTGCATACAGCACTGGGGCCCTGGTTAGGCATGTTTCTGAAACTAATCCAGCTTGGCCCCATGTCGAAGCACCCGAGGGAGCCGCACGTTATTTGGCGTGCTACTTAAAGCAGGAGTATCCCGTTCTACAGCCTCTTGCAAGGATGTTACGGACCGTTGTCTAAGGATTGAGGCCGCATCCATCAAAGAGCAACTACTGGAGACATTTACTTGGCTCCCGTCTTTATTTGCGCTAAGCCCCTCAACATCATCTAATACGAACAGCAAGACTCGTGGCGATGTGCTGTTCGGTATGATCGTTATGGATTCACTAGCGCTTACGGATAGTTGATGACCTTACTGACCGACTCCTCCTATTCGAGGCGGAAGAGTTCTGTTTAATCCGAGATGAGGTTGTCCAGCTTACCCTGAAGTTTGTCTAGAGTTGTTTTGTGATGTGTTCAGCCCTAGTCAGTAACGCATCCCGATCCGCCTGGTAGTTGAATTCTAGCAGGAATGGACTAGGGCGGTTATCCATCTTCCATCTCCATACACGGTGAACTCGTACCGTGTAGTAGAAGGCCCCAGACCTACCACCGGGATAAGATCGCTGATACATCTGCGATCAAAATCTCTTCGACATTTGGATTCCCAAATAAATGCTCCGCTCGGTTGAAAACGAGTTTTTTAAGAAGTGCCTTGCAGTGCCACAAATTGCTTACGCAAACCGTTTAATTCCTGGATAACTTGATCCAGTTAGGGTGAGCTAGCAACATTTCCATTTGTTGCTTCGCTTGAGTAGTGGCTTTACTGGTCTTGATACGCCTTTTCGGAGTCCCAGCTGCATTGACCACATTGAGAGAGGAAGCTTGATTTGGAGAAAGAGGTAACTGGCTAACTATATCTACGTTCTCATTGGATGCAATTGTTTTTCAACCTTCTTGTTTGCATGCTTTTTTGAAGATCTGGCTCCAATGACCACCTTAGGAGAGGTAGCTTGCTTAGAAGGACGTTGCAACTGGCTAGCTTGGTCAGCTATCCCTTTGCATGCCGTTCTATCAGAACTTACATTCACCGTCACAACAGATGCATACGTATGGGCGGCTACAAAATCTGACGAGCTGGGCGACGTCACACTATTCCTTAGCTTTTGTCAAGCGGCGTCACTTGCAGCCTTATGACAGCCGCTACAATACGACTGCAACCAGCGGTAATTCGCATAAATCCTGTGGAGAAATTTGTGTATACCTGAACAGCTCATGTGAGCCCAACGCTTGCAAGCTGTGCGCTCAATTCCTTTAGCAAACATTTTCCACATTTGTCGTTGAGGCAGGAAAATTTCATACTCATATCTATCAGATGAAAGTATGAGTATTGATAAATCACCGGGCTGATTATATCACCAGCGTAATAAAACATCAGAAAATAACAATACTAAAACACGCCGTATTCTTCTAGGTCAATACGGAGACGAGTTTCTCCGGTACTTCTGATTAGTAGGTGAGTCGAGGACTCGTGGACATGACCTTAATTTGCAGAAACCTAGAAGGCTAAAGCTGAGTAATGCGAACACGCTATCATCGCAAGTGGTAAACACTTGAAACTCTTTACCGAAAGGGGTCCTGTCTCCACCATCAGAACAGCAATTCCAAAGCGCGTTGAATCAGCATTTGTTGAGACGAATGTACTCGATCCCCGGAGTGATATAGTGGTGTTTCTTTACTCTCAGTGCTTGCCTTGTCAACATGAGTCACCCATGTTTA
Source organism: Atriophallophorus winterbourni (assembly GCA_013407085.1). Lineage (NCBI taxonomy): Eukaryota > Metazoa > Platyhelminthes > Trematoda > Plagiorchiida > Microphallidae > Atriophallophorus > Atriophallophorus winterbourni. The sequence continues at coordinate 5,926 of JACCGJ010007359.1, forward strand.
TTGCCGTGATGGAGCTTAAACGGGATTCTAACTCTTCTGCTTTCGATTCAGAAGAAGAATATATTTTATCCGAAGCGCGGAAAATATAACCAAGTTGAACGTACCGCGCAAAAGTTCACGGTCAGTAACAGTTCTTCTTCTTCTTCTTCTGAATCGAAAGCAGAAGGGATAAAATCCCGTTTAAGCTCCATCACAGTAATAGACATGGGTGACTTTTGCTGACAAGGCAAACCCTGAGAGTAGAGGAACACAACTATATCACTCCGGGGATCAAGTCCCTCCGTCTCAACAAATGCTGATCCAACGCGCTTTCGAATAGCTGTTCAGATGGTAGAGACAGAAGCCCTTTCGGTAGAGAGTTCCAAGTGTTCACCACCCGCGTGGATAGCGTGCTCGCATTACTCAGCTCCAGCCTTCTAGGCTTCTGCAAGTTAAAGTCATGTCCACGAGTCCTCGACTCACCTACTAATCGGAAGTACTGGAGGAACTCGTCTCCAAATTGACCGAGAAGAATACGGCATATCAGGAGCAGGTCATATCTTTCGCTTCAAAGCTATAGGGGGTAGAGTTTCAGCAAGCTCCTTCTATCCTCGTACGCGAGTTGGCGCATTCCACAAACCATCTTAGTGCCCCTCCTTTGTACCCTCTCCAAGGAGTCGCATTCGCCTTTGGACTGAGGAAATGCAACAGGTGGCCCATATTCCAACAGAGGGCGAATGTACACAGAGAAAAGTGTCTGGAACATTTGCGGGGTAATGGACGCAAAGGAACGCCGAATCGGCCAGAGCATCCTGGTAGCGCTGCCTATTCTCCGACAAGTGTCAGCCTTCGACTTCAAGGAATCCATAACCAGAATCCCTAAGTCTTTTTCGACCTTCACCGCTCTAATAGGCTAACCTCCAATAAAGTATTCACCACCGGTGTCATCGGAGTTTATGCGCATGACCACTGTCTTGTCCTCATTGATAGGCAGTGACCAGCGATGTGTCCAACTGACTAAGTCGTCAACTGATTGTTGCAGTTGCTTGTGGCCATCGCAGGAACTGACAGAGGCCCACAGTTTTAGATCATCCGCGAATAATAGACAATGGATCGCTACCGCTTCCAAAATATCATTCACGAAAACTTTGAATAACAATGGGCCAAGGACAGATCCCTGCGGCACTCCGGACCCTGCTATCATCTCTGAAGACAAAACTCCATTAACCTTGACACGGTTTGACCGCCCTGAGATGAATGCCTCGATCCATTTAAGTAGACAACCCTGAATACCCAAACCCTCCAGCTTGACGAGCAATCGGCGGTGGGGCACGCGGTCAAACGCCTTACTAAATTCGATAAAAATGATATCGACCTCTTGACCAGAAACAATCAAAGCACACCAACATTCTCGCGCCAGGAGCAGATTACTTACGCATGAGCGATTTTTGGTGAATCCATGTTGTTGTGGACACCAACGCCCACATTTCAAAAGAAAGTGCTCTAATTTCCTCTTAATCAGCTTCTCTAAAATTTTACCGATCACAGAAGTCAATGTGACCGACCTGTAATTAGCAGGACTACTGAGGTCCCCACTTTTAAACATAGGTTTAATAATACCCTGTTTCCATTCTTATGGCAAGACCCCTAATGTTAGAGATTTTGTAAACAACCTGGCCAGCGGAACGCACAACACTTCTGATAGTGCTCGTAAAATCAACGGATGAATACCGTCTTGTCCTGGCGCGAATTGTGTGTCTTACTGTTCCAACAGGAGTCTAACAGTCTCTACATCTACATCAAGATCAGACAGGACCTCACTGTTATTAGAGGCAGAAGAAGGATCACTGTCTTCCAGACAGTACACGGAGGTATATTGCTTAGCCATGGCTTCAGCTTTCAAACCATCCTCAGTAATGTCTACCCCATTAGTATCTATCAAATTAGGAATATATGGCGACGCCTTTGTGCGGCGTTGAATGTATGCTAATAGCCGTTTTGGTGCACAAGTAGACTCGTCAACCAATCGCTGCTCGTACAACATACGTTTCCTGCGTTTTAATGCCGTACAAAAGTTTTTCTAGCTTGCCGATAATTGTCATAGTCAGTGGCGTTTTTCCGACTTACGAATATCGACCAGAGCTTTTGACGTTGCCGCAAAAGTTTCCTTATCTCCTTATCAAACCAAGGTGGACCTTTCGCCTTACGACGACGTGTGGACAACGGAACAGCCACCTCAATAACTGTCAAATGTTATTACGGATCACCAGCCAACAATCTTCAACATCAGCTGCTTGATCGAAAGACCAATCGAGAGATGGAGCAACATCCCGTAACCTACCCGCGTCTGCCTTCCAAAAATTCCTTCTGGGAATTGGATCTGGTACCCAGCCAGTGTTGCGTTTCCACATAAAACTTAAGGTGGCATGGTCACTGCAGCCTAATGGAGCTTCAGTCCGAAGCTGAGTAATATCGGACTGCGTGGGAGTGAATACCAAGTCTAAAATGGACTCACACCCAGTAGGGCCTACTCTGGTCGGATGGGAAACGTGCTGCACGAGGCCCACATCAACCACAGCGTCCAATAAGTCCCGCTCGAATGACCCAAAACCTTCATCTAGCGAAGTCCAATCAATACTAGGAGCATTAAAATCCCCCATAATCAAGCAGTTTGAGGATCTACCATACTGACATATCTGTGATATCACAGTATCTGCCTGAGTATTTGGAGAACGATAAACGACACCTATCGTGGCAAATGAAGCTGCAGTCCTTATACGGCACCATATACTCTCAGCCATACCGGCAGAATGCTGGAAGCGAGCCAACACTGCGACGGAAATATGTTGTTGGAAATATAAGGCAACCCCACCACCGATTTTAGCGTCTGTTCGATCCGAGCGAAAGAGTCTATATCCAAGTATGGCCAGCTCGGGATCATCCTGCTCAGGTGAGAGCCAGGTTTCCGTCACCGCAATGATCGCTGGAGGGTCTATCTAATCCGATCGAAGAGTTCATCCAGTTTGTTTCTCAAGCTCCTCGCATTAAAATATATCACTTTTAAAGATCCAGATCCCTCCGAATGCATATCGTCAGAGGTTGCCAACGAACTTTTGGCCTCATCCTTACATCTGAAAATCCACAATGCGCAAGTTAGTTTCACCTGCGGATCTGCGCTCGCTAATTTCCTAAGTAGCTTTTTGCATCTTCACACGATCTTCCGGAGAAAGATCACGCAGGAGTTGAAGTTCACTACCCTTTAACCTGTAACCCCTCTTTAGCAATAAGGTTATTTGCTCAACAGAGTCTAACACAATCTTTGACGGTCTTGGGTGATCTCCTGGCGCTGACCTGGCCTAGACGAAACGGTGTGCGTACCGTCACACCCTTTTCACCTTCGTCGAAAAGAGGGGCGAGAGCAGAATTTAAGAACTCGCGTTCCTGTTTAACCCTGTCTATCGCCAAAGCACCTGTTTGCTCCTGTGCATTGTGAAGAATGACGCAGGATTGTCTACTCTCAACAGTCGTAAAGCTCTGGTGTTTCTTCTTTATAGTTTTATCTAGCTTTGATGGTTACTGGACCTCTTTGGCCTCAAGAACGTTCGTTTCACTGGCAAAACTAATTCCGTCTTTGGAACCGAGTAAAGACGAGGAAGCCACTTCCGCAAAGGTGCGTACATCTTCATATTGCACGCAGACTTGTTGTACACAAAATGTGTGGCGGTTATCCTTTTTCGAGGGTGAGCCACTATTTACAATACTCCCATCAATACCTTCGGAGGACTTAGCAGAAGCCGTGTCAACTTCAAGCGGAGTACTTGCGAGCTTGAAACCAATCGGTGGAAGGCATATCTTACATATCGAGCGAATGATATCGCATGAATTCTTCTGAAGCCAACGATACATCTCCGGCTTCATTAAACCACATCGAATATGTATCCACATCAAACAAATTTCACATTGAACAGCTTTAGCGTTATTGGCGACCTGTTTCGAACAAACCAGACAAGAATCCTCAGAGTGAGCAGCGGAGCACCCATTCTCTTGAGGCTTCCTTGCAGTCGGTGCTGCATGATCTTCTTTTGTCGTAACCATGTTCAAATCCGTTGAAAATAGAATAAAATTTCTTGTAATAATCTTGAAATAGATCGGCTATCCACAACAATATCAAAATATTGTAAGAAGCAAACGTCCACGTTGACCTTCACAATTCAAAAATATTTCCGAAACAGTCTGTTCAGTTCAGTTCAGTTCAGTTTGCACAGAACTGTATGTGGCTAACGAGCCACGAGCGCCAAGATTTCTTTCGGTGGTATGCCACAGAAGAGCGTCCACCACTTCAAACATTATCTTCCCAAATATCTTCTGGTATGAGAGTAATCTGGAATGCAACAGAAAAACTCCCCTCACCAATAGGTGAGGAGAAACATTAGTGCGTTCCAAAGACAACATGAAGATCATACTAACTATTCCCTTACGGATGAAAATCGGTAAATAATAAAGGCCACACAGAGTCAAGTCTATTCTTGAAACCCCCTACCGAAGTAGAACAAACAACTTTTTTTAGGAAGTCGATTCCAGTAATTTACTACTCTTCTACTAAAGAAGAACTTACGAACATTTGACCTGACATGTCGCTTGGCCAGTTTCAATGGGTGGCCTCGAATACCCATACTTGTCGCCAGAGCGTACAATTCACTGGGATGAATAGTACTGAAACCTGACATGATTTTGAAGGTTTCAATCAGGTCCACACATAGCCTTTTCCTTTTTAGTGAGAAGAGCTCTAGACTCAACAATCGTTCCTGATGCGACATACCTGATTGCCCAACAATCATACGAGTAGCTAAACGTTAAGCACCTTCCAGCTTGGCAATATCTTTTTCCAAATAAGGTGACCATACTTGAACTCAATACTCGAGATGTGGTCTCATGACCGCTTTGTATAATGGTATGAAAACCTCTGGGGACCTGCAGGATAAAACTGATCGAAGACGAAAAAGCTCTCTCCTAGCGAGTTGTGCAGCAGCTGCTCATTGATCAGCCCATTTAAAGTCCCTTGAAATTTCTATACCCAAGTCACGAAATTTCGGCATTCCATTTATCTCAAGTATACCATCTGGACCAGCAACCTCTAGCTTCTTAATGACTTTAGACAAGAGATAGCTTTTAGTGAAGTTAACTGGTAGATCCCATGTAGCAGACCACTTGATGAGCTTTTCTATATCCTCAAGAAGATCCTGTTCATCCAGTGATCCGATAATCTTGACATCATCTGCAAAAATATAGCAGGGACACTTGAGCGACGCTGCCAAGTCATCGATGAAAATGAGAAAAAGTAGCGGTCCGAGTACGGAACCCTGTGGGACTCCACTAACAACTTTTACTTTCGACGAATACATATTTCCTATCCTGACACGAAAGAATCTATTGCTCAAGAATCCTATTATCCATTTCTTCAGAAGACAATCGATACCCATATAACCAAGTTTATCTGCAAGCAATCTGTGGTTTACTGAATCAAAGGCCTTGCAAAAGTCCAAGTAAAAAACTTCAACTTGTTGGCCTTTATCTAGCCTCATGGTGACCTCGTTAAGAAAACATAAGAGGTTTGTTAGGCACGACTTTCCTTTAAGGAAGCCGTGCTGAGCAGAGTTCAGCAACGAGTAATCAACTAGATGGCGACAGATCCTATCCCTAATAAGTTTCTCCAGGATTTTACATAGGATGCTAGTAAGACTTACAGGTCTGTACTTACAAACTGAGGATCGACTGCCACCTTTATGTATCGGGATCACATTAGCCAACTTCCAAATACTCGGAATATATCCATGTTGCAAGGAATCGTTAAACATACGACCCACAGGATCTGCTAATATTGGCGCCAGGTTCTTTATAATTTGAGGATAAATGTCGTCTGGGCCGGCAGATTTATGGGGGTTAGTTGCTGCAAGAGCAAGTTTAACCTCATCATCAGTGAAAAATAACTCCTCAAGTGGAGTAACGATATCAGGCATTTTGATGACTGGCATGTTAGGCGGATCTATTTGGCGATCAAGCCTCTGAACAGACTGGAAATGTTGGAGAAAAGCCGAAGCCTTTTGTGAATCTGAAACTATTTGAGATCCGTTTTCCTGCTGAAGGCTGCCAATATAATCGCGCGTTTTGCCTTTGGATTGGGCATAACTATAGTAACGCTTTGGGCACTGCTTTATATTGCGTGCCAACCGTGATTCAAAGTCACGTTTTGCTTTGCGTTGCATTCTCACAGCCTTATTTCTGAACATTTTATACTTTGTCCAGGACCGTTGTGTCTGAGAAGCTTTGTAAGTTTTCCAGGCACGGTCCCTCATTCTAATCACTCGTCGCATCGCAGGTGTCCACCACTGTGGCTTGTTGCGTTGCTTGACGTGCACCAACGGTGCAAACCTATCTTGCAGGGTAGACAGGCAGTGGTGTATAAGCTGCCAGTTTGTTGCTATATCATCACCTACATATTGAGACAACATCTTTTAAGCTTCCTCTGAGACGACTTCCCAGTCTACGCGATTAAAATTGCGCCTCAGTTTAGGAGGAGGTTTTTCATACCTGAGTCTTAGTTGGAATCTGATCACAACGTGATCACTTTTTCCTAGTGGAGTGAGATAATCTACCTGCGAACCATTTCTTCGCTTGAAGAGATAACGAGATCCAGGATCGAAGGTAAGCAGCCCTGGCGGAATCTTGTGGGCTCATTGACATGTTGACTCATGGCATGCATATGAGTCCATTCGATGAAGTCCTCAGACATCTTATCAGATGAACAGCACTGGTTCAGCCAAGATATATGTGGTAGGTTAAAATCACCAACTATAAGAACCTGGGACCCAAGCTTGTGCAGCAAACTGAGATTGCCAAGCAAATTTTGCAAGTCCTGAGGTCCTGCTTGCGGGCTCATATAAGCGCATGCTATTACCATTGATTGCTTGTAAGATTGAACGATACATGAGCTAAGTTGGACGTTGTGCGTGCTAAGCCTAACACCCGATTCTGAAGTTCGAAGACCTAGTCTGAGAAAGATAGCAACTCCACCCCCGTTTAGTTCATCTGGTCTATCACATCTGACCACAGAATAACTACTACAAATTGAGTCAGGAATATGGTCAGTTTCAGATAGCCAGGTTTCTGACAGTGCTATTACATGTGGTCGTAACTCTTGCGCTAGGATGGAGAGTTCAGACCACTTATTTCGGATACTACATGAGTTTCCGTATATCACTGTGGCGACGGTGTCTCGCGATATATTCACACTTAGTCCAGGTTGATCCTCGGGCGTAATACCCGAGGAGTCAGCACGTTTTTTGGAGTGCTGCTTAAGAGAGTGGATTCGCCTTGCGCGGCCTGAAGTTCTGCCGTATCTTGGAGGTCACTAATCACGAGCTGTGGAATTTCAGGGACAATACGGTGATTATCGTTTTCATCCCCAGATCCATCCGTGATATCCATACTCGACAAAGAGCCATCCTTTTCTGAAGAACAGCGCATTCTGTTACAATTTACATCATAACATGAATTCTTTTACCTGTTGGATTCCTTCTTGTCGTCGGGTACGACAACATGTTTCCCTTTGTCAGTTTCATTTAGAACAATGTAACTTGCAGAGAACCGGTCACGCTCAGACTGCAAGAGAAATTCAACTAAAAGTGGTCTTGGAGAGTGGCTAGACTCACTTTTGGCACCCTTCCACACGCCAACACGATGAACACGCTTTAGTGGCGTATCTAGGTGCATACCAACCTTACTAAGCAGATTTCTTACACAACTCCGGTCGAGTGACTTACGCGTTTTGGCTCCGCGTTTATAGGGTTTTTCCTGATTGAGCACCAGGATGTTACGAGATTTATCTCGTATTCCCTAGCGAGCCCATTTAAGCTGCTCCAAATCCTTGGATAATTTAGCGAGACTCGGAATGAGAGTAGCAAGTAAATTTGACTGAGAGTCAAATTTTCTAGTGTCTACCTCTTTACGACCTGTCTGTGCCTTGTTCCTACTTTTACGTGGCTTCGAAGGCTTAGAAGTCGGGGTCTGTGATGTGACATTCATCTTGGCCGCTTGATACGGTGCCCTAACCTTTTTAGTCCGTTCGCGTGACTTTGTAGGCTTGGGATTTTTACTCACCGTAATTTCTTGGGAGTTCGTTGTTTTACCGCTGGGCTAGCAGTTATACTTTCACCTACAACTTCAGCAAAGGTTCTATCCACACTAACCTTAGACGCTGTGCTGTATTGCCGAGAACGAGCATTTTCAGCCTTTTCGGCAAATGCTTTTCAGCTGCACTTTGGCACTCACTACATATCCATTGGAGCCAATTGCGAGTAACATAAACCTTATAGTGATCGGGATGTATCCCTGAACACTTCGGATGTGTCCATCTCTCGCAAGTATTACATTCAATACCATTTAATACTTTTCTGCAACAAGATTTTTTTAGGCACTTGTTGGCAATTATATAAAGAAAATATTTGAATAGTGATTACAGCTAATAAATTTCACAGACGAGAGAGACTTCGCGTTATGATGTGCATAATGCGATAAATTGATTACCAATTTACAGCAAAATCAGATGAAAGCAATCTGGGAATGGATTGTTAACAAGAGCGTGGGAAAAACAATCAAGTATCAGTATCAGTATCAAAGAGCGATAGTCGACCAAATCGAAATGAGTGCCCAGATTCTTTCTGAGGTGTGCTTGTAAACACCCGTCACTACCAGGATTGATTTGTAAGTAACACAGGCGTGTGTGAGCGTGAATGGAAGAGGGAGAGGTCTCATCACCGAAAGGTGAGAGAGTTAATGCATGTTGCATGTCCAATTGAATGAAAAGACGATGGACAGCAGTTTATTTCAACAAATACGAAAAATAGAGAAGAAACGCTTTTTGTGTTTCAAAATGATTTTCCCAATATTTTTGTGGTTTTTAAACATAAATGTGGAACGTACACATTGAGCGCGTTGAACGTGGACTCCCGACCAACGTTAAATTCCGGCCTTATCCTATTTTCTTGATTGCTGAGTTAAGAAAAACGAATAGATTGATATAACGCAACGACTGTTTCTGCTGCAACATCTACAATTCATTCATCATAACAATTTTGCGACGAGAATCAGAGAACCCAACAATACGAAATTAAAATCAATACATCAGCAAAAATGGATTGTGATGATTCCGTGTCGTATGCGGGAAAAGTTAATAGAGCTTGTAAATGGTTTAAGTTCTAAGATATGACTGAAGACCGGTTTAGACCGCCGATATTCGTTTGTGGTTTGCAGTCACAGAAGGACCAAGACATTCACGTGAGAATACTGTCGTGACTAGATCAAGACCTGTAACATCAACATGATGTCAATCACAACGGAATGCCAAAGATGGCTAAATTTGAAGCGTGACTCTGCGTTGGTCGAACAAAAACCCTGCCGGAACGAGGCGCTGGCGTAAAACGTCAAGCACCAAAGTAACCGTCAGATTGATTAGCGAGGCGATCAAGACGACGAGCCCCATCCAAATGTTGGCAATGTGGTTAATGCCATTTTGCGCGTTATTGCCAATTTAAAAACAATGATGACAGAAGTGCAACACAAAGGGGCATGAAGAAAATAACTGCCGGGTAAACTATTTTGAAAAGAAATATGCGGTCAATCAATCCTATATTAATAATTATCAGTCCTAACCTGTCTTCGCTAACTTCAAAGCAATAGAACGATGGAAGCCAGCGGAAGAAGAGCCCGCTAAAATTAATTCCGCGGAATGCATACTAAAAATGTGGGCCGATTGAAAATGAATTCCAGTTACCAACATGCAAGTGGATCCGAAACGGAAGTCTGACCACATCAAAACTCAAACGAGGAGGTGTTAGGAGGACACCCTCTTACGGAATACAACAAACTAAATTACCTAATCAACCAAATTTTGCAAAGGAGAAAAAAATTGCTGTTGGGTAAGCCATGCTGTACTGTAGCAGACTAGTGTCTCTACACATTTATTATTGTACACTTCTATCTACTCCAAATTTCGCTTACATGTGATTCAAAAATCATTCATGTGTATATTGATTGATCTTTTGTCGCCCAGGCAGTGGCATCGACCATTTTCCAAATTAAAATAGCGCCACATATAGAAAGAAGTGTGCACTCAGATTAGGGAACAACAGGATATTGTATAAAAGAACATCAACAGGAAGCGGACAACAGTCCTGCCCTTTTCCCTATATCATTTATCCTTTTTCTTCAAACTTGATTGTACTGCATAACACCGTTACTCCAAAAAGTTAAGATTCGGAACAAGCGTTGTTCTGTGAGTTGAGACGAGGGGTTCAAAAATAGAGCCGTGGCGAGAATACAGTCGTCAAATAACACCACTTGGTCCCAACTAAAGAAACGTGGCAACAAACCCCATCTTCATTAAATTAAGATTGTGTGACTCGCCCTTGACAACCAACTTCCGTCGTTCCCACTATGAAATTTCCCACGATTATGGTGTACCCTCACACGTTCACTCTGTTGTTGCTATTTAAATATAAACCATGTCCACGGTAAATACGCAGGCACTGGGCGCTAGGACCTTGGACTCCCAATCAACGTTCCATCAGAGCCTTGTTCTGTTCTCTTGACTGCTGGGTCAAGAACAATGTATAGATTGATAGAACACAACGACTGTCTCTGCTGCAACATTGACTATTCATCCATCATAACATCAGCCTACAACTATCAAACGGTGCTGTTCTCCATGAGGCATGTATCGCATTCCACTGTTCATCGATGCTACCTTTGGGAACTCCAGAAACATTTTAACTTAAAATAGCACGAAACTGCTTGAGGAACGAAACATCATAAAGCCTGGCAACATTCAGCTGTCTTGTGACTTTGCTAAGTAACCCGATGAAACACACCGAAAGCTCTGCACAGACTAACACATTATGTGACTCTAGACAGTTGCCCCAGTATGAACGGCAATCTTTCATACTCCTTCGTCACAAGTAGCCGATAGCAACATGGCCAATTTGCGCGAACGAGGACGCCAATACATATTTTTGGGTGCAGCAGTGACGCTTCGACTGGAGGAAGATAGTGCTGACAAGGTATAATCTGTGTTCTGAGCACAAGTCAAGCAATCTATCACCGTTGTCATTAGGATGACAATCGCAATGTATAGCAATTTTGTAGAGTATTCAGGAAAAAAAATTACCGCAGTTGCGGTCCAAACCCGACCGAAAAGTCAAGACAAAAATGCAGGAAGAATGTTCCAGAATTTTACCACCCTATGGCTGAAAAAGTGTTTCCTGAAGTCTAACCGACATCTCTTGTTAGCAATTTTAATTAAATGGAAAAGTGAATGTAAAAGATCGAGAAACATCAGGCGTACGGTTTCCCTCGCTAACCCTCAATCATGCGAGTTGTGAGGCGCTGTACGTTTTCGAGTCGAAGGATGTCCTTTCCGTAGAGAGGACACCACGCCTAAACACAATATTCGAGATGAGGTCGAACGAATATAAAGTGACAGGGAATACATCAGGTCTTCTGCTTGATAGCACTGCTTTTAGCCGAGAAACTACCTAGCGTGCACGCCGAGCTGCAGCGGCACATTGGTCATCTCATTCGATGTCAGTCCTAACCAGTACTCCCAAATCCTCAACAAACTGTACGGCGTTAACACTGAGGGTATTTCCCGACACCTGGACTGAAATCTTATCACCTAGTGCTGATAAGAGTTTGCTCTTATTAAGGTTCAGTGGTAGGTCACACTGGTATGACCAGTTGATGACCCGCACAAGGTCGTGCATCACGGTGTCTTCATCCGTTGATCCGATGAACTTCACATCATCCGCGAAAAAGAAGCATGGACACTTCGAGGCAGACGAAAAGTCATCAATGAAAATTAGCAATAGAAAAGAACTGAGGACCGAATCTTGAGGGACCCCAGTGATCAGGTCGGTTTGGCAAGACAACGTGGATCCAACCCGAACTCTGAATGGCTTACCTGTAAGGAATGCTTTTATCCAAGCGAGTAGACTACCCTGTATGCCTTTTTCTGCTAGCTTGATTTCTAGAAGGCGGTGAATCACGGAAACAAAATCCTTGCTAAAATCTAAGTAGAGGTCTACGCCTGGATTTTATTCGTCCAACATTTTAGTTGCAGTATCCAGAAAACTAAGGAGGTTAGTTAGGCAGGATCTACCTTTAAGAAATCCATGTTGAGTTAAACTCAGTTGAGAATGCCGACTAAGATGTTAAATAGATTTTTTATTCTTGGAATTCCAAGGCATGCTGAGCATGATCGATAATTATCAAAGTTGTTTGTATACATAAAGCATAAAAATGGACAATAATTATTTACATTTTCAAGGTCATACGTGCTTATAATTTTTCGTTCGTTAAAATGGTCCAGGTAAATGATAATCAATCAGTTTTACAGAAATTCAATATATGATCAGTTATTGTATGAAAAGAAAATCGGGTGAGGGGAAAAATGACACGAAGAATATTAAAGAACGATGGACCGGAACATCGAAGATGTGAGGAATCTCGAAGAGTCAGAATCTTCAAAAATGTTCAGTTGTAACACATTATTATTGTCGAATATATGTTTTGTTTGGAGAGTGTCCTTTTGTGGGTATTCATAAAACATTCGGCGTCGCAGTGTTGACTCGTTTGTGAGCCGGAATTCTTTATATGGATGTAAAGAGGTAATCTGGAAAATAAATACTAAGGGACGGAGTAACTGTTCACTATGAAAGTTGAAAAACTGATATCACTGTTAATATCCAGCAATGCCATGATTGTATAGTTCATCTAATGAGACATCTAGGTTGAGAAGTTTCATTAATTTTTAAACTTTGAGAAATGAATTCAGATGTGATTTAAAATCACATAGTGAGGTACAAAGTCTTATGTTTTTCGAAAGAATATTCCAGAGTTTAGCGTATTTATTTAGGTAGAAGTTACTTATTACTTTCGTACAGAATCTAGGTAATTCCACTAGGTTATCTTAATTTCTTAAATTATATCTAGAACCTTGTCGGAAGCGAATAGACGAATTTATATCTATATTATCAGAAGATATTATTCTAAAGAACAATATTAGGTTGTGTCTAATTCTACGGAACCATAGTGGTTCTAGCTTGAGCTGCGCACATCTTTCTCGATATGATTGATTCGAGCTATATCCGGTGATTGATTTGGTAAAAGTACGTTGTACGTTTTCCAAAAGGATGGTATCGGTTTTATTTATACTGCTATATATTATATTACAGTAATCAAAGAGGGGTATGGTGAAAAGTTTATAAAGTTCTAACTTACAGTGTGGGAGAGTAAAGAACTTATGAATCATATTAACACTCTGCTTTGTCTTTGAGATCACGTGATGTATATGCTTGTTGAATGTAAGCGATGCTGAATATTTGAACCCAAGATCACGTGTGCAATTAATAATTTGAATAGGATTACTATTAAGAAGGATTGAGTTATCAGGAATTGTACATCTTAAAGGCATGAACTTAGATTTTTCTACAGAGAATGAGAGACTACTAATTTTATCTTATTTGGATAATGCATCCAAATTTTTGTTAAGTCTAGCAATGTAAGTTTGTGTTTCAGAAGATGGGAATGAAATTACTACTTTCATGTCGTCTGCGAACAAGAATAGTTTACTATGAGAAACTACTGTATATACATCATTTATGTATAGGAGAAAAAGTGATGAACCTAAAACACTGCCTTGTATCACGCCACTTGGAATCGGCAAGGTGCGCGATCTGTGACCATTAACCTCAACACAGTATGTGCGATCTCTAAGAAAAGAAGTGAGCCAAGAATGAAGATTGCCACCTATAACAAATGAACTTAGCTTAAATAGTAATAGGTTATGCGGTACTGTGTCGAATGCTTTAGTTATACCAAGGAAGACAACTATAATTGAAAAGCCAATTTCAATTTAACTTGTGATGCATTCTAAGTATTCTAGCTGGCAAAAAATGCAGTATCTTTTGTTAAGGAATCCGTGCTGTGCCTTCGAAAAGAAACTAGGTGTCACGTATTCTATTATAGCTTTCTTTACAATTTTCTCAAATAATCTTGATAAGAAGGCTGTATGGTTTATTGGTTGGTAGTTAGTAACTAAGTGTTTTGAGCCAGATTTGTATCTACGTATAACAATTGAGTGTTTCCATTTTGCCGGAAGAGTACCAGATATAAAAGATGCATTAAATAGGTTAAGCAGGAGAAGTTGAAAGTCTTTACCACCCATTTTGCATATGGCTGGAGGTATGCCTGCTGTGTCAGGTTTAAGACTGACAGTTGATTGCTGACATAATTTATTTATGTCACTCAGGTTTATACTTGAAGTATTTAGTGTATTCGGCGAAGGAAGATGACTAGTTGTGTAAACGTAGTTTGAATTGTTGTAAATAGAGTTAAAGTACAGAAGGAATTCTTCGCAGATAGCATCAGGTGAACTAACAATTGTTTCAACGGCGGATGAATTACAATATTTGATAATGAAATCTATGTTGCTGGGTAAGTTGGGCGATCTTAACTTGAAAAGTTTACTTAGTGATTTCGGCTTATCCTGACTTTATCGATTGCACACGTGATCTTGGGTTCAAATATTCAGCATCGCTTACATTCAACGAGCATATACATCTCGTGGTCTCAAAAGCAAAGCAGAGTGTTAATATGATTCATAAGTTCTTTACTCTTCCACACTGTAAGTTAGAACTTTATA
>JACCGJ010007360.1:0-29587 GCA_013407085.1 Atriophallophorus winterbourni
AAATGTTCAATCAGAAGTTCCTTTTGAAAGCGTTTTCTTGATTCAAATGTTATGAATGAGCTTCAATATGAGGAGGTTCTGGAAAGCAATATGAGTTAGAGTCTTTTATGAAGTTTCCCTTTTGAGAAGTTCATCATACAACAGGTGAGAATTGTCATTGAGGTTAACATTGACACGTCGATCGCATGATGAAAAATGCTGTTCCTACATTATTTGAAGACGAGTACTGAAATAATCCTTATACAACTTTTGAGAAACAGCAAAGTTTTGAAAGAAGAGGAAGATGTATTGCAAATGAATATTATAAAAGTCTCGCCAGTATACAGCAGAAAATAAGGTGACATATCAGCTTAAGCGTAACGCAAAGACGTCAAACTTTTCAGGAAGAATGAAAGAAATTTATCGCTACACAACATCATATAATTACGTTACGAATGAAATGTTAAAAATATACTATATAGGAAGTAGATTATATCGAAAGTATGGCTCATGAATAGTCTTCGGTTGCAAGAAATTCTATGAACTTTACTAAGTTGAGAATTAAAATGATCAATCCATGTAAGTTTGCCGGAAATGGGGACGCATAGTTACAAAAATTAGTCCTGATAACTTAAAATAAAGTGAGACTACTACAGAATGCTTCACGTGGTTCACAGCGCAAATTAATGAACAGGGGTGACTTGTTTCTCAGGAATGACTTGATCCTGCTGTTCAACATTCTGCATACAGTGGATCACCCACTTGAACACCTGTTTCATCGGCAAGAAGCACGTGGTAGCAGATCGCATGGATACAAGTTAATTATTCCACACTCCAGATCAAATTGTCGAAGGTTTTTCTTTGCTGTCATAGTCTGTTTTCTATGGAACTCCCTGCCCCCACATATCATTTGCGCAACAAGCCTGAACATGTTCAAGGCTGAACTTGACAAGTATATGTTGACCAAACCCAACCTTGCACCTGAATACACGTGCTGACTTTCCATGTGTATAAAACATTTGTGTTGTTTTTATGAATTCCCTATATTTTTAATCTGTGGTTACTGTAAAGTATTTACTTTTTGGACCATTAAAACTTTGAATTACTTTGAATTACTTTGAATAAGTTCGGCTCATTTTACAGGATCTAAAGACAAATATTTTTGTTCTGCGATTTCCAACAGGCATTCAATAGTTTCGGTGGGTGACTCCATGATTCTGTATTTGTACGAACCTCATTGAACATTGATTTCAAATCATATCTTTATAAATTTAATAGGTAGGTAAGTAGGTAAATAATACAATCATTTTACTTCGTTAAGAGGACATTAATTAAAAACATTGATCCATCATTTTTAGCAACAATAATGTAAGGTGCCGGGTTTCACTACGGCAACAAATAACAGGAATAATAATAATAACAAATGATTTCAAAATCTAGTGGCACTTCCTCTATCAATGAGTAATCTGATCGCACCGTGATCGCCCGGGAATAATATAACTCAAGTTTGTAACGAAGCAAACTTTCAAGATTCAAGAATTGATGGTCACAAAAAGCACAGCTTCACAATTACAATATGATAGTAAATACCACTTTCCGACTTGGTCCAGCTCAAAATCGTCTGCTCAAAGTGATTTTGGTATGAAATGGCTTATCAATTTGCAACATCTTTTATTTTTAGAAATTGAATGGCAGATTATTCCGTACCGACCATTCACGCAGAGCATCTAAATCACTTTACAGCTGTATATTTGATTTTATATGCGTCCAAGTTTAATATCATTAGCAAACAGAATCACCTTCCATGAGTGCGTCTCTGGTTGGTTGTTGATGTAAACCAAGAAAAGTACTGGCCCGAGGACTGAACCTTGCGGTACGCCACTAGAGGCATAAATAATCTGTGATTGTACCCCGTTGATTTGAACAATCGCTTTGCGCCAACTGAGGTAACATTCAAGCCATACGAGTAGCTGTCCGCTGATACCAATCTGCTTCAGATTTGGTAGTAGTCGAAAGGGACGTATCCAGATATCAAGCGTGGATGCTAGCTCCTTCGTCAACCGCTTGGGTCCAGTCGTTTAACACGGTCAACAAGTTTATCAAGCCTGAGCGCGATTTACGAAAACCATGCTGCGCTACAGATAGTATATTTTCTGATTCCAAATGATGAACTATTTTTTTCATCACTATACGCTCTCGAATTTTGGATATCACGGGAAGTAAGGTGACAGGACGTTAGTTTACAGGATCTGAACGTCCACCGCCCATGTATATAGGCTAAATGACTCTGTTGGCACCACACCTTCGATTAGAGAAAGTGTAAACAATTTTTTAATAATTCACGAAGCTGCTACTCACAATATTTCAGTACAGTTGGTGTGATTCCGTCCGCTCATGGGATTTCCTAGGAATCATTCGACACGAATGTCGATGTATAATCGCTGTATTGATCTCGATCTCAGTCAGCTGTTGCGTCACATTTGATTGCGGTAATTCTTCAGTCGATCGAATCGTTAACGGACTAAATACTGTAGCATAAAATTGAGCGAGAGCAGCAGCTGTTCCCTTTGCTGAGACGATTAATCCATCCCCAGTAGGTACAGCAAACACCCCTGGACTCACGCTCGATCGAGCTTTAACAATCCGATATAGCAATCTAGGATTTCCTTCCATTTTCAAAGATAGAAAGTGATGGTAATTTTGCTTGTCTTCCTTGGTGAGAGTGTTTACTTTTGTTTCAAATTCTGCAAAATTGTTGCCAGATGTCATCAGTACTGGTATTTCTGTGTTGAACCCAACCAGAGTTTCCTAGCCCGATCCATTTTAGTGGGACCACGAAATTTAAAGCAGAAGTCGCTTGCCCGTCGTTCATTATCAAATCATGAATTTCGATATATGTTTGACTGAAGTCTTTCTGTAAGGGCTTTGCGTAAACTCGCAAAATGGATCCTTTTTGAATAGTTTGGCGGACTCATATATTCGTCTAGCGCTGCATGCATATTCGAAGACTATCACAAGATGGTCACTTCGACTGAGGGAGGCATTGCAGTCAACACCCTTAACTGCCGTAGTCTCGGAGATAAGGATTAAATCCAAAACGGACGGCAAATTTGATTTTCTTTTGTGATTATAGTCGGACACATGGTTATACAGTGGAAGGATATCGATTAACTCACGGAATTTATAATCGAGTGTGTGTAAGGGATGATCTGATGTGGTAAAGATATGAAAAAGCTTGAAGACACCATGACTAGTATTTGGGAGCTGTGAATCTCTCCGGCTTAGTGTAAAGCCTCTATTAAGCTGTCGTTTTAAGCATCCGTCGAGGCCGGAGAGCTATATATTATGCCAATGATGCAGTCGCCCCGTGAGTTCTGCGTAAGGATACACCATAGAGTGTCTATTGATTCAAGGTTGGGATGGTAAACATTCATGCACCAAAGACATTCGTGACTGCATAGAGCCACACCACCAACTTTCCTTGGCGATCGTTCTGTATTACTATCATGTTGCAAATCGACATTTCGCTTTCACTCATACAAGATTGAAACCAGGTTTCAGTAACAGTATCGAGGTCGGGTGAGTATCGGTTAATTCAGCCAATTAATTGAGCAAACATTGGGCATTCGTATAGAGATATTTTTAGTGAGCTTTTAGCATGTAACAATGAGTCAGGAACAGTATTTATTGGTCCGACACTTTCAACATCTGACTTTAATCCCCAACATAACGAATGTAGTTGTAAAGTAAAGTATTTGATTTTTAATTTTAGGGTTAGATCATACAAATTCGAGTAGATTTTGCCGCGATATTTTGGTACGATTTATTCTGACACTAGGTAAAACATTTTGCTTGCAACTATTGATTCTACAAAGATGTTCCACGTCTTAAGTATACCTAAATGACACCTTTCTGTCTGGTAAGTCACCTATCGTTTCCACATCATCAGCCACAAAAGCATAAAGGCAATTGCCCATTTTTAGCAAACAGGAATAAGACAATAAATATATGCATGAATAATATCAAACATTAAACAAGTTTTAATTTGAAACTACTGTTGACTGGACCTCGTAAAACGAACAAGAATTTTGGAACACAGAATAACAAAGCGCTTTTGGGTCAACTGCACATGCCCATTAAATATGACCACTGTCGTGCTTCAGTCACATCTCTCCGCGATTGCACCTGGTTTCTAGCTGCTCACCGTAATCTGGTCGAGACAGCAAAATTAGGTTCAGTGAGCATTGAAACTGTGTGAAGCGTGGTAAACATACCTGGCCTTTAAAGCAGTTGTTAGATAGGGTTCTTGCAACGAACACGGTATTCAAAGGCAAAATCACAAATTGATTATTTGTCAGGCGATCAAGACGCTGAAAAAAGACCAAATTATAGTGTTGCTTGAATTCCCATCACTTACAATCCACCACCAGTATCTAGCATTGTCCTTCGTCGTGTGGAGACAGTATGACTAGATGCCGTGTGACTAAAAACAGAGATAAAGTTGTAAACTATCACTTTTGCCGCACCAACAAATCGACAGTGCATAAAATTTATTTCTCCTTACGTTCGTTCGCTTTTTTAGTTAAATTTTAATGCCATCTGTGGGATAAATGCGTCATTTTTTGTATCAACTGAGACCAATTTTGGACGCTCAATTTTGAACGAATTACGAGATAACGGGAATTGTTTTGAAACTGTGTCCCAAAACCTTTGGTTAAGGCATTTGCTAATAAACCGAATCATATGTGGAAATTATCAATCAAGATGGACAAGAAACAAATTGTAACTTGATGTCGGGACCTGTTCTGTTTGTAAAATAAAAGTTCCCGGGACAACAAATTTCGGCTTGATCATTTTAATAAATCTATTCCAACTAGCCCTTAGGATTCTTGATCTAACTAATCGTCACAAATGTTACATCCGCGATGCACTGTTGGCCCCCTTGTGGGTTATAGAAAACCACAACCGTAACTGAACTAGTGTATTGACTGGAAGAACGATTATCATAAAGCATGTCAAGTGAACTATTCTCACATTATGCACTTGTAATCGATATTGATTGATGCTCGATCGATAGTTCATTTATTGACTGTACTACAACGAAAAAGAAGAAGAAGAAGAAGAAGAAGAAATAGACTTTATTCGTACACACGAATTTTCAGCTGTTACAATAATTTCACCACAAATTTAAAAAATGATAAACATGTCCCGACATCGAGTTACAATTTGTCGACTGAACGATTTTTCTTGTCCGTCTTAACTGATTGACATACGATCCAGTTTACTAGCAAAAGTTTTTGGGTCAAACGTTTCACTGCAAGTCCCGCTATCTCGTACTTCGTTCTAAAGTGCACGTCCAAATTTGACCTCAGTTGATCCGAAAATATTTGATGCATTTTACCGTTGGGGAAATTAATCGTATGCACGGCCGATTTGAAGGCCCCGATTCAGAGTTTAGATACATGATAAAGCGTTCTGGGTTGCATTAAATAACCTCGATGAAATGGGCCTGTGATGATCAAACTGTTAAAACTCAGTGCATAAGTTTCGCTGCCCTCGGTATCGATTGTCATATTTTTATTTTTAGCCGTTACTCGTTATACATTTTCCTACGTACATTTTATGTGATGGTAATCAATCCAACAAGTTAATTCGTATCGAGTCATCCTTATTAAACAACCGAAAGTTTTTCGATAAAATTCGATTGTCCTGAATTGTCAATATTTGCTTCCGTTTTGGTTTGTTTGAAACTGAGTTTTAATGGATCAAAAGTACATTTATTTGCGCCAATTCAACACAATATCAGTGGGTTATTAATTGAAATAGCTGTTCTCAAAAACATAATACATAATAATGACTCTGTGAACAATAAAAGTACATTACTATTTCTCTTTTTTCGAATACTTGCATTGGAAGTTTAGTTGCAGATTGCATCTACTTTTGTTGTAAGCGGTGTAAGGTCGTTCGATTTTTGTTCGCGGATTCATCTTTATTCGGTCACTGCACCAGTGTAAGTGTGAAGGAGTCTATGATTGCGCCAGTTCGATCAAGTTCGAATCGAGTTTTCTTTTCTAACGTCTATCAACTTGTTTAAACCGGCTTCGCGGGCATTCAACTATAAGTGTGTGTGATAACATGAATTCTTGAATCTTGAAAATTAAATGTGTCATTTATACACAATAGGTTCGTGAACTGAATCGGTCAAAGCTTCTCACACAGAAGCTTTGTCAGACCAAGTGTGTCAGTACGAGCAACGATCCGGTGCCGTGGTGTGGCTGAGCATGTTTTAAGATAGCCAGGCGAGATCAAGATCAAGTTAGAATTTCTCAACCTGATCCTTAAAGGCATGTTCCACATGTTCAGGTTCACTCCTGCAACCGTCGTTCAAACAAATTTGTGCGGAGCGTGAACTTATCAAAATTGTGACAGGTATGTTGGCGATTTGATTAGAAATGATATAGACTTTATATCAATGCATGAAAACTTTTGATTGATAAGTAGAGAGCACAATGTGTACACTTATCGGTGTTTGATCCCATAAACATAAAAACGGTTCATTATGAGCATTTGCCGGCAATTGAACACTCCGAAATTTAAGTACAGCTGTTTAGTAAGAGGTAAGACAGGGTGTCAAAATCTACAAATAAGGTGAGAAAACCACCTCTTAAAAATAAAAAAATCAAGCTTGTGTGGTGGAAAAAAGCATCGCTTTACATGTACCATTTGATGAAAGCTATAAAATACAGAGGATGCAATCGAAATTTTGTTGAGATGTTTGCATTTTGCGGGTTCATAAGGTGTCAATAAACAGGAGCAATACTGAAGTTCACTTTGATATAAGCATCCAGTTTCGATTTGAAATCACGGATTGTAGCAGCGTTCACAATATTGTGTGATAGTGAATTCCACAGAAAGCAAGTACGCACCGAGAAGAGATGACTCTACAATCGAGCTCTGAGTGCGGTATAACAAGACAACGTGAAAGACTCCATGTATTCTTAGGGGAACTGACCTCCATAGAAAAGTGTTAGTGGGGAGGGTGTAAAATAAATGCTAAAAGGCACGGGCGGTTAACACACAAGTCAATGGAGAAAAATAATACATCTTGCAAGCAAGTTGCACTGGTATGCCATTTTTGGATAAGGTTGGTATCACCAACCTGTACAATTAAAAGAGCCCACACTCATGTAGACAGGTTTTTAACCCTTGGCCATGAAAAAGACCATTTGCATGCATTTCGTGGGGTGTATGTGATGGAACTGCATACAAATGAGCTCTTTGTTCAGGGTAATATGTTCAAACCTGGTCTGCATGAGTGTGGGCCGAGGTAATTTAACTGGTTGGTCGTACCAAACTTATCCAACAGTGGCATTCACACGCAACTTGTTTACCATTCTTCCACTGTTTCAAGCGCATACGGTTCCTGGTCCCAGTGTCTCTACCTGATGAGTGCATACAGAACGAATCAAGAAAAAGAATCAAGCTTATATTGTGAGAAAAATAATCGCTTTACATGTACCATCAGAGGGTCTTGTTTTGTGCGGGTTCATATTGGGTCAGTATACAGGGCTGATGGTGGAGTGATCTTTGATATAAGCATCCAGTTTCGATTTGAAATCACGGATCGTAGGGTCGTTCCAGTGTCATGTGATTGTGAATTCCAACGAAGGTAAATACGCACACAGAAGAAATGACGTCTACAGTCGAGACTTGATTGCTGTATAATGAGACAACATGAATGACTCCGTGTATTCTTTGGTGGATCGACTTTTATCAAATCACGGAGAGGGTGATTTTCCATCCGCAGTATTTTATACGTTAGGATCATGTTGCTCCTTACTCTCCTTTGTGTATAATCGGTCCACCACAACATGACCAATCACTCTTTGTATGGGATGTGCTGCATTCTATCAAGGAGCTTCGTCGCTCGGTGTTAAATTCCACCCAGCAATCCAATGACTTTACACAGCCGCGGGGCTCAAAATGGGTTGATTTACTCTATCGTTGGATGTATGTGAGTATTTATAATGCGGGGGGAGCGTTTTAGGAGAGAACCGCCAAAATATTCTCCTTAGCATTCTCAAGATACCGCTTTCCCTGTTGAATACTTTCTGGCAATGATTATTCGGTTTCGGATTATTAGTAACCCAGATACCGAGATCATTCTCAGAGCTGGTCCGAGTCTAGTTTTCATGACCAAGATTATATGTATGCTCGTATTAGTGGTCAAGTTGTAACATTTTACATTTACGTATGCCGAAAGGCATCTGATTTAGTTCAGACCAGTGATACAGGAAATCCAAATCCTCTTGCAACATCAAACAATCTTTAATGGATCGGATTTGCTTCCACATTTTTATGTCATCAGCAAAAAGAACCATATTGCATCGTACTACTTTTGCACTATCATTTATGTATAACAAGAAAAGCATAGACCCGAGCAATCAATCTTGAGGGACGCCACTGTTGACATTGATGCTTTTTGATAGAACGCCGTCAATGCGGACTTGCATATGCTGATCGGTCAGATAATCGGTTATCGACGATAATAAGTATCATGCTATCCCATATTGCACTAGCTTTTGCAGAAGCAGGCTGTGGTTGACCTTATCGAATGCCTTTGATACATCCAGATAGCAGGCACGAACGTAGTATCCTAGGTTAGGAGACGTTGTCCAATCATCCAAAGTGATGAGTTAATTTGACAGACAAGATCTGTTTCGGCGAAACCCATGTTGCGCTGCTGATAAAAGCCCTTTAGTTTCAAGGTGACCCACGATACACTCAGTATTGATGTGCTCCATAAATTTCGAGATGCAGTGGAGCAGGTCAACAGGTCTGTAATTGTTTACGTCGGAACAACAGCCAATCTTGTAAATTGATGTCATCACGTTAGCTTTTCAAGCTGACGGTACGCTACAGTTGCAAAGACTCCGGATAAAAAACTCAGCTAGACTGTATGAAAGCTGTGTATAACATGCACGGAGAATAGCTGGGGTAATGTTGTCCCCACCCGGGGATTTCCTCGTATTTAGTCGCCGCAGGTGTCGTTTCAAATCGACTTGGTCAATTATTGGTTCAGTTAGCGGTTCTAATGAGTTTGATAAACCATAATGCAATAGTTGCTGTTCCGTGCAGAACATTTGGGAGTAAGAGTTCGAAAGATCACCCTCTGTCTCTTGAACTGTAGCAGTCATTTCTTGTTCTGTCATGAGTGGAGAAACCCTGGTTTCAATTTAGTTCTTCCTTTCACTTCACTTCCTTTCAGTTATTTTGGATTAGATTCCATTCTTTCCACCATGCTGGAACTGCCGTTTGTCCTGGCGAACGGGGATGGTCATTCTGTTCTGTATTCGGCATCATTTTTCAGTGAAATCCATTTTCTGGTTCTACTGCGAACAGAGAATATTAAGGTGCGGACATCTTTGCTGAGAAAAAAACCGAGAGTTTGATTGGCATTGCATCTGAAGGTAGTTCAACAATGAGTTGTAATGTGTATTTGCATCGCTAAAATCATGTTGGACCTTGTTTATTACACAGAGTGCTTCTCTGAGTCTCCAAACGTCAACTTTACGGATGATTATCGACTCGTCGCTGCGTCTCAAAGCACTGAAGACATAATCGAACACGAACACGACATGGTTACTTCAGCCCAACGGAGCTTGGTAGGCTAATGATTTGATAGCCGATGTGTTCGAAGTCAAAACGAGGTCCAGAACAGATGGCGGATCTGCTCCTTTGATTCGTGTATATTAGAAGACGTGGTTGTACAAGGGTAATAGGTCGAATACTTCGCGAGGTTTGTGCTCCAGTGAGTTCGTCGGATGTTGTCCTTTTGAGTCTAGCCGCGGAAGGTTGAAGTTCCCGATGATTAGCTTTTCAGCATATTGTCAAGCGTTGAGGCACTGAAGTCATTCAACTACCATACCGTTGTGTAATGAGGTCGATATTGGTGATAAATCTTTTAACACTGACTAGATTAGCGTGTTTGGTTCATTTTGGTAAGAACAACAGAGGGAAAAGATTAAATTAATGTCATTGAATTCGCAGTCTTTTTACAACCAAGCGAACTCATCCATGGACATAATGTTCAAGTCAACCCTTCAGTAAGTGTGATTGAAATTCGTCATCAATTTAAATAATGATGCATTATTTGTACTGTCTGCCCGCATCATGTAGAGGCAGTAAGATCAGGATTCATATGCTTCGAAATATTGTAGAAATAAACTGTTTGCATTTTGAAATCACTGTTGGATAAGACTGTCAAAACCAACCCGTTCAATCCTATCTACACACATGTGAAAAAAAGGATTGAACCCATAGGATTAAATGCAATAACTATGGGTTTTCGGTCGTGCCAGGTTCCTTCAAAAGTGACATTAAATTTCAAGTTTCGATTTTTCAGTTAAAGGATGATATCAACTGCAAAACTTCTGGAGCATAGAAATAGATCAGAAAAACAGATAAAATTGAAAACAAATGATGGATTGATTGTGATCATTGCGCCAGACATTCTGATCTTCTATCATTAGCCGCGTAAAATATTGGGATTACTTCGCATGAAGTCAAGCTTAAATGTAAGCGTTCTGTCACAAAAGTGAAATTCTGAATGTGCAGACACGCAGTGATGAGGAGAATTAACCGCAAGATTAAAAACCAGCACATGAGTCACTCTTTATCCAACTGTATTTAAGACGTTGAATTATGTTATCCAAATGATATAAAATAATAGTTAAGATACCAATGTATTGTGGTGCACACATTCCCATCCCTTACACACTACTACCGGTTTCTGGCTGTTTGCCGTCATCAGGTGGAGACAGTAAGATCAGGTTCAGTTAGCCTTGAATAGTTAAGATAGTTTTTGTAATCAAGATTGATGAAGCCATTTTTATTTACACAAAAATCCTTGGGCGCCCACACCCAGCTGACTCTTGAATGGCAAATCTTAAGTCCGTCGGGCAGATCAAACGAGCGAACGAAGAATGCAATTTTGATATACGGAATTAAATCTTTGGTCGTTTTACTCGAAAGAAGAGAAATATGCGGATGATCAACAACGGCATGAAATTTACTTTCTGTCTAAAGATCTCGATTATCGCTAAAATTTCGAAGTGATTGAATTATTACAAACTATGCAATGTATTCCTGATCCGTTTATAAATGATGAAAACGCAGGCTTAATAATACGGCGTGCATTCAAATATTTTCAACATGAGCAAGCAGCATCGACCGCTATTTAGAAAAGACTTGTGTCACTTGCTAACGAGGATTTCGCAAAAATCATTATTTCCTAACAAAATTGTTGACAAGCTTAAAAGATTGGACGATTTAGGAATGCGTTTACGACGTGTAAGTTAGATCTGAATATCAAAATTGCAGCACTACGATGCCATGATAACGTTGCATGAGTCGAGGGGCGGGAAAGTATAAATTTTACTGTGTTGACCCCAGTTCACTGAAAACCATTGGTGCTTCCGGAAAAAAGTTAACCAAACACATTTTTGACCGACATCTCCTTACTCCGTCATACTTGGTATTTTACTCATCTTTAAAACCTCGTGGATCGAAACATAAATATTAGATCCCTATGGTGTTCTAAACATATCTGCTTTTTCCGCCGCCAATCTTGAATCTTGAGGGGTGAATAAACTATTCAAGTGCAAAAACGCAGATACGCACATCCTAACTACCATCGTCTAACGTAGTACATACGATAAAGGATTAAAGCAAGATTACATGTTTTCCTTAATCACCGTCATCCTGATGGATTTGGTAAGGAGAATAGCACAGAAGGCAACGAGTCAGACATTCAGTGGAACCTCTCTAAACAGGTGGAAGACAATTTCTGGCCAATTTGTACCTTTTATCCCACACCGAAAATGTTGCATGTGCAGTACAAAATACCCGACTTGCGCATGGAACAGAAAAGGTCTGAAAAATTGCATCAGAGAAACAGAGGTGATGAGGTTGATAAACATTCCAAAGTAATCCATGTAATTACAGAGCGAGAACTCAATGAAAAACGACCAGTTCATAGTCTGCTGTCAACAGTAATGGCCATGCATAAGCAAACAGATGAGATGCCTTAACGACAGTGTGAAACTCCCATTCAAACAATTGCAACCGCGTTGGATACCAAAGGCTATTAGTCGACGTAATATGATCTGCATTATTTACTTCAGTGTTACACCACTCTTCCTACATACAGTCACTGTGTCACATACAGTCCCTGTGTGCTGTGCGGTCGCATTATTCTGTGCTCTTGCGTTTTTGGATCTACTTCATTCCCATCTCGTCCTATCTGGATAATTTTTACCTTTTTGAACTCCTCTTAACACAAGCATTGTGTTCATACCATTTTCGAAGGCAGAACAAGCAATTTTAGAAAAATCAGTTTCCTACATTTTGAACCAAACTAGACCTACTCGGGCAAGTTTGTGTGCAACACTGAATATTGGATAGAGTTTGCCACCATTCGAAAGAGCTCGCTTTCCCACTTCGCTTGACACATTGGACCGGAAAATCGGATCCAATCTGAAGGAGCTACGACGAATTTCGTTACCCACCTTTCCTGTGGCGAGATTATTCACTCCCCCACTTCCAACAACCCTAAATCCGCTTCGGACCCGACTTCGTTTCATACGTGCCAACGCGCGCACACCCATTTACCACACAGATCGATCGATAAATCTTTTCACCCCGGCGTCATGACCTTACGAGCGTAGCCCAGTGAAGGCGGTCACATGTGCAAAATTTGTCGAAAGGCGGTAAGTCACAATGCCCGACACGCTAGTTGTTTTATTTGTCACGATAAAGTTCATATGAAGTGTGATGTTACCCTGACTGCTGATGTTATTGCAATTATCGATAAAGATGAAATGCCAGGAGTATGCTATATCTGTCATGTATGCAGAATTGAACCTAGAAACTGTACAAAGACGACTGCGAGCTCACAGACTGAAACTAATATGGGGGTGTTGAATTTAGAGGACCGCATACAGAGAATTGAAGGTTTGATAAATGACTTATTAATTAGCAAAATGAAGCCTAGACTTGAGTGTGGAGATCGTGTTTCATCTCCGTTTCTAAGGAAGCAGGAAGGCAAAAAATGCGATGATGAACATACGGACATTCGACCTAGCAATTCAGAACAACTGAGCCGTTCCCATGATCCGCGTGCCTTGGAAAGGCCTGAAACAAATTCAACAAAATCCGAGAATAAAAAGCGAGCCGTTAAACAACCAACGGATCCCAAAACAGTCAATGCTTTGATGAAACGAAATAACATCTCCACCAATCGTAAGGCACACTCTTTGAGTGTCATTTGTACTGATGTTCCCGAGCCTGAATGCACTCTCTTCAAAGACCGTCAAAGGCATGATGACGAAAAATGGAAGGAACTGTGTGAACTTATGAAACTTGGAACTGTAGTGCCGTTAGCATTGACTCGTTTAACTAGACGGCGTGATTCACCTCATCAGGATAAACCCAGACTGTTGAGGGTTAACTTAAAAAATGAGCGTGACCTGGAAAACGTACTACTAAATTCTTACCTACTTGGGTCTAACAATTCACTGAATATTCGTATTCATGTTGATATTCCATGGTCCGAAAGGAGGAACAATACATACGACAAAAGAAAGACATCTAATCGCAATCTCATCATCCTCGGCGTTCCACAACTGGCAGGCAATCCTGAGGCTAACGAGCGAGCTGAGCATGATTACAAGCAATGGAGTTTTCTGGCTGATGCCATTTTCGTCGAAAAGGCCGTTGTCGTGGATACTTTTAGACTGCCTTCCTCAGCAAACTACAAAGGTAATGGGCCACGTCCAAATAAACTTCCTAATGAGTACTATGGTTGATACTGTACGTTCCAACTGGAAAAGCTGGAAACACAAAATCCCAAAAGGTGTAATCCTTAGCGATCACATAAACACTGATATAAATGCAGTCCATTCTGCATTAAATACTGTCATGATTGATGAAGCCCTATCAACTGAACCAAGAAATGAATCTTCAGCTGGGACACAAAATCAGCAATCGAACGCAAAGCCACCCCAACTGACTCCCAAGAGTGGACTGAAGCCAGATAAAGAAATCTTTTTCGGTCAAAAAGAGGACTCGATTTGCGCCTCTCAACCTGAAACGACCGATATGCTACTTAACTTGTCAAAAAACAGAACAGTGCCGACTCTTCCAGAGTCGGCGTGACAATGACGGTTGTCTCAGATTATGCCATCACACGACACCATCCATCTTTGCTTACCAAAACTGTTCTTGGATGCCTGCCTCTATACCAATGCCTAATGCTTGATCAACAAATTTGCCGAACTTGTCTCTTGGTGTGAGACTAAAAGACCTCAGCTGATTTCCATCACCAAAACGTGGTTGAACCCGGAAATCCACGATTTGGGATTCAAGATGCAAGTTCAAATTTATGATAAACAGCTCGTATCTGTACAACACCACAGGATATTCGCATAAGGACAATAAAATATATACAAAAAATTGATTCTTCAGGAAGATCGACAGTTTTGTAGTTGCAAAAAAATGCCATGTATTGTGTCGGTATGATGGATAAAAAAATATTCGTTTGGAGAAAAAAATCATGTTATATATATGGGATGTAGGGTGGAATTACTACGCATAAATATATCCAGTTTGTTCCTGAAAATCCTTTCACTAGATGATTGGACAACATGTGACGGTAGGGAGTTCCATAAGAAACAAACACGCACCGAATAAAAGAACCGACGGCAGTTCCGGTGGGAATGTGGAATATCAAATGCAAATGGGTGAGTACGTGTGGCATGGCTTGACCGGAGGCGAAATAGGTGCCTCAGAGGGTGCGCCTTGGAGTTCATTATTTTGTAGGTTAGTATTAGATCGAATCGAACCCTTCTGCGAAGCAGTGTATCCAAATTAGTGAGTTCGAGATTGCTGGCATGTCACTGCTCCGCCGAGACCGTGCGTCACGTGGAGGAGGTGTGGCACTCTATTATGATCAGAGACTCAAGTGCAAAGAACTGACGGATTCCGACTTAGTGCTTCCAGACACGCTATGGTGTTTGTTGACAACGACTACAGGCGATGATTGCACAATCGGCGTAATTTATCGTCCACCAGCAGCCCCGGAAGTGTATAATACGAATCTACTCGATAAGCTACGCTTGATTGCCTCGAGATATCATACCAGAATCTTGATCATGGGAGACTTTAATCTGCCTAACTTGCTGAAGACGAACAAAATTTCTCAGACCTCCACTGCTGCCATTTTCCAGCAGCTGTTTGACGAAATTCCCTTGTATAATCACGTTGAAAGCAATAAAAGATATAGAGGACGAGATATGCCTTCATTGCTCGATCTTATCTCGACAACTGAAGAGGACTACGTCGCAAACATTACATACAATTGTCCGCTAGTTTCGAGCGACCATTTGGTCTTAAATTTTGACTACCTATGTCGAACAGAGCGAACAAACGATAGAACCATATTCATCAGAAAGATATGCCTATCTAACTTATCAAACGCCCTAAGTTTGATTAACGATTGGCAAATTGAAGGCATAGGAGTAAAAGAGCATTGGTGTAGCATTTTGACCAAGCTAAACCGGGAAATCAACTCAAACTCAACATTCGTACCAAAACAGTGTGGAAAGGCATTCGAATTTAAAATCCGCAGTCGCACTCGGAAATGGATTAAACTGCGAAATATGGCTTGGAGAAACCATCGCAGGTTAACCACCGATGCCACATGGGAGACCTTTAGAAAACTAAGAAACCAGGTCAGTAAACTTATTGCTGAAGACAAAATACAGTATCAAGCTGTCATAATGTCTACAATGGAACGGAAGCTTCTTTACCAGATTGTGAACAAGCAGTGTTCAGTGAAACCAGGAGTTGCGGCCTTGCGGACGCCCACTGGAATGACTACAAATGCAGCTGACACCGCGGATGCTTTGGTATATTATTATGCTACAGTATTTTGTCCAAAGAAAAGCGTGGCTATACAAATGGATCCAGAAATAACGCATCCTATACCATTGGACACAATAACCATCACCAAAGAAGAGGTGCTGGGAACTCTACTATCGTTGAATCCCAGAAAATCCCCTGGTTGTGATAAAATTACCCCGAATATACTCAAGCATTGTGCACAATCTTTATGCGGACCTCTAACTCAGTTATTCTGCGAATCGTTGTCGCAAAGTGTCATACCGACTGAATGGAAATCTGGTATAATCTCTCCGATTTTCAAAGGCGGGGTGCGTTCGGAGCCCGCAAATTACAGACCTGTTACTTTGTTGTCCGCCGTATCCAAGGTACTCGAAAGGATCGTGGCAAACAAACTGAGCAAATACTTAGAGGAAAATAAGCTATTTTCGGGAGCCCAACACGGTTTTAGAAGGGGATACTCCTGCCTTACTAACCTTCTCCTTACCCTTGACGACTGGACTCGAGCAGTGGATGCTGGGGATACTATCCATGTATGTTACCTCGATATGTCGAAAGCATTTGACCGTGTAAACCACAGTATTCTCTTGCAGAAGCGTGAACGTTTTGGTATCACTGGCAGTCTGTTAGCATGGTTAGAAAATTACCTGACTGATCGGTTTGTTCAAGTCTCTGTGGACGGTGCTCTATCGAAGTCGGTAGCCGTGACAAGTGGAGTGCCTCAGGGATCCGTCCTCGGGCCAATCCTCTTCGCGCTTTATGCTAATGACATACCAGCTCTCATCAAATGCAAGATCGTACTGTTCGCGGACGAGATAAAAGTTTGGTCTAAGATAAGTAAATCGGAGGACTGCAAACTGCTCCAGAAGGATCTGGACAACCTCCAGGCTTGGTCCCTAAAAAATCGCATATTTTTCAATTTCCAAAAGTGTCACATGTTAAACATTGGCAAATATGTGGAGTACCAGTATTTTCTTGGAACGCACAGCCTCTCGTGGACCATGGAACAAAGGGACTTGGGTGTGTTAATAAGCAACACCCTAGGAATGTCGAGCCACTGCAACTACGTCTATCGCAAAACATCACAGAAATTGTCACTTCTGAAGAGAATTTTCGGTAGGTTCTCAAAACAGACAATTCCCTGTATTATAAATACCTACATCAGGCCCACGATGGAATATGCGGTTCAAGCATGGTCGCCATGGCTTAAAAAAGATGTTGCGACTTTGCAACGAATATATCATCGAGCTACCAAACTTGTCACTGGACTCAGCCGGAAACCCTACCATGAGCGAATCAAAACGCTGAATTTATTTGATTATCCACGTCGTCGTATCCGAGGCGATTTGATTCTGGTTTACAATATTTTGAATACTGAAAATCACCCTCTACCATGCTTATTGAATCTACGGAGCTCGCATAATACAAGAGCTCACACACTTACTCTAACTGTCCCTCACTCGAGACTAAATTGCAGACGACATTTTTTTGCCGTGCGAGTTTGTTTTACTTGGACCAATCTGCCAGATAATGTTGTGAACTCACCAAACCAGCAAACTTTCAAGAGAAGCCTTGATGCCTATTTGACCCTAAACCCGTGCATTGAAGAAAACTATACATCTTAACACCATACACCTACATTTGTTATCCCGCCAATCGAAAACAATTTCTGCCCTTGGATATTTACTTGATTTTCGAACTGCCCAGTAAACAATCTAATCCCATTTTCGCTTGTTATATTATTCGTTGTTGTCATATTATTCTGTGGTTTTTTGTAAAGCTATATGCTTTTTAGACCATTAAAATTGAATTGAATTGAATTGAATTGAGTCCGACACATGGAAGTTAACCAACAATGAATGAATGAATGAATGCACAAGCCTGATCCAGGCAAAGTGCCGTACAGTCAGAGACTGCACGTGGGCTGAGATACTGTCAGGTTGCCCAGGCCTAGACAACAATGCAACCAATATGTTACACCCCTGTATACTAAACCTCCGATTCACTGAAAATATTTCAAACAAGCAAGTATAGTGAATAATCACCTAAACCATGTCGAATATGATTCTACGGAAATAAAATGGGTTCTGTTTGGCTACATGTTCCGCAGGCCAGTCGAGAAGGTCACAAGATCATTACTGTACTGGAACTTTAATGTTAATGAGAAGTAGGAATACCTGAAGAGACTTGGAGGTGATCTGTCAAAAACAAAACGAAAGCAGTTGGTGTATTATTGTAGCAATGTTACACACCTCTGGAAGTACACTGCCAGTACTGCCACCGTGATGCGCCGTTTGTAACTGACGAAATAACTATTTTTACTGGAAGCTGCTTTTTGGAAGATTTCAGCTGAAATCTTATGATCATGAGAGAGGTGATTTGATTCTTATGTTCAATATACTGCATACCTCAAACCATCCCCTAAACAAACTATTCACACGACTACCACCCAAAAGCAGCCGGAGTCATGACTATACAGTACTTATTCCCGACTCGAGACAGAACTGTGAAGGGTATTTTTATTCTATACGTGTATGCTTTACCTGGAACTAACTACCCCGTAACGTTGCACATTCACCTAACTTGGATATATTCAAATCGAACTTGGAAAACTTCATGTCGACCAACCCAAACATTGAACTTATTTATACTACTACATAAAAGCTTTGAACCCATGCATCGAAGTAAACTATACATCTTTACCCCATCCAACCGGTTGAAAACAATTTCTGCCCTATGAATTTTGACCTGGTTCCTGAACTGATCAGTAAGCAAACAAATCCCGTTTTTACTACCTATGTTATTCGTAATTCCCATATTATTCTGTGGTTTTTGTAAATCTATGTGCTTTTAAGACCATTGAATTGAATTGAATTGAACCAACCATCATTCGGTCCCATGATTAATTTTAAAAGTCCAAAAATTTCAATCCAAAACGATCTTGATATTTTACAGGAAACATTTGTACAAATTGAATAGTGTACAGGGGAAGTGTGAAGGATAAATTTGCCTTCATGTCGTGGCGCGACATTTATTGCAACCAGCAATGTGAGTAGCAAGTCTTCACACAAGTGTACCCGCATCGCAAAGTGCACTTGTAATCGCATACTTTATTCTTTGTCAAATAGTCCGGCAGTGATCGTTTATGCGTTTCTTTCACCGGTTCCGACTCGTTCAGTGCTGCCAGACGCGCTTGGAGATACAACAAATTCGGATCCACATACGCTGCTGACCGTTTTTGTCTGCGAATCACATATCCGGGCAGGTGTGTGCGCAAGGCTGCCTGATGGCTGGGTTGGATACACTCCAGCAAAATTGCTACTGCGATTACAATCGAGAGGGTATTGACGAAAGGCATTCTGACGCAGTTTTGTTGAAGATTGTTAGAAGTGACGTGAACGAGAGTGCTGGATGTGTGGTTGAAACGCGCAGAATGCTCGCGCATCAGAGACCAGATTGACGAACGATGCTGGTATTTATACGCGCTGAGGTGAACAATTATGACCAACGCACACACACACACACACGGTTTATTGTTTGTGTGTGCATTATTTAGATGCGTGTTGTGCTTGATTACGGCTCGTAAACCTTAAGGTAACAATAAAAATAACCCTACTATGTGGGTGATCAACATTTGAGATGCCGGTTAATTCCATAGATTTTAACAAATGTCTCAAACATGATTTTGCCAAAGTCAGTGGATATAATTTTTAACACTTTAAAACTAGTGTTCACTGTCCCGATTGCTTAAATAAAAACGGCTGATAAAAAATGTTGAAACGCAAATATGAGTACGCTTCCGCGGTCATGGGTCGATAATGTGAGAATCACGTTTTCTATCAAAATTAAATTTATGTAAATACAACAAAAATCGATTTGCTTTCATGCAACTGTTATAAATGTATCTGTTATATGGATAACATCGTTGTTTACTTCAATTATCCCATAGGGTACTTGAAACATTTTCACTTAGCTATACTAACCTTATTCTGTCTTCAAAGTTGAACTAGTGTTTGTTAGAATGCACCCGATAATGTCCAACACCCGTAGAGAGTATACAACTAATGCAAAATGGTGATGCACAGACACTTAAAGTTTGCTAGTTTGTTTATGTATGTATCTATAAAATCACAAGCCTGATCCATGCAAAGTGCCGCACAGTCATAGACTGCACGTGGGCTGAGATACTTTCAGGTTGCCCAGGCCTAGACAGATATGGAAAAGGAAAATAACAATTGTAATGAGACTCCAGCGTGTATTCGCAGGCAGCTCGCTACTGGTGGCAAATAAATGTAGAACCGTGTTAGCTGCACAGCACAGAAGTGCTGCATGATTGCACATCCGTGCATACTTTGATTAAAAGACGTTTACCATGCCCATGTTAATTAAGTTGTTGTTAAATTAATGACCTTGGCGATGATAAATGGGACGCTGACCGCGATTTTTCTATCCGCTGATGACCTATCAACTTTGTCCAAATAAACACATTTCAATTAATTATCCTTCTACTTCTCAACAGGCCGCTGGGGCTCAAAAAGGCAGTATTTATCTCCGTCTATTTTAGTACAAACTCTTTAGGTGATACGATTTCATCCTATGGACACGATACTAAGTTGCTGTTGTTAATTTTTCAACTATTGCCATTACTCATTATAACTTAGATGTGGTTAAAGTCTGAGTGAACACGTTTTCCTAAAGGTGAAATAGCATTCCAACGCGCGTTTGATGAAGTGTTGATCCGTCCGAGTCGAGCGTCTCATACGCGGTTCAAGTTATTTTATCGGTTAAAATGATTAGTAAAACTCATGCCATCGAGTACATTAACTCGTCTGCAAAAGCTTGATTCCTGATCGTATCACTCATATCTCCGAGGTAAAAAATCGGAATCAGGTAAACACTATGATGGTCAATGCACGCCAGTTCGCTTGGGCAAATCGGCGGAGCTGTTTCTTTGAAGCATGTGGGCGATACACTGTCGACAATACTTTCTAACAGCTCGCTTCACGGAAAATCGAAACAAAGCAATTTCAACGTGTGTCTTGGTTCGGACAACACTGGTTCACGCGTTCGCATCACACCCCTAAAACCACATGTTTCATATCACGCATTCAGAGCGTGATAGGTGCTGGTCCTGACACCCAAACTGTCAAGACAAGGTCAAACAATCAACGGCAGACGACGCAAACATGTACAGATTGTGCTGATAAATATGTGCCTAGCGCACGAGTGGTTGTGGTGTCGAAGCGAGTTTGTGTCCGCGCCACCGTGTTCAATTGTTTTCAGGTCGCATAGCACACACACTTTATGTTGTCCCAATCTAAACTGTATGCGTTCGTTCGAACTTAAATCAGACAGCGGATGTTGCCTCAAGAACAAGCCATCGTTCAAATTGATTGTTCGGATGGAGGGTGCTGAGCGTCGTTGGCGAAAACGACTTGTAATATAGCCTGATGAAACAGGGAATTTTACACTTCAGTAAATATTTTATGCATCCGCGGTTAGTATATAATAAAAGCAGAAACGAGCCGTTCTTCATGGAGCATTTACGCTTTATGAAGAGTTGTACATATTAAAGACATTCCCTATATGCTTTAATCTGTAACATATCAGCACCATACTCACGAGAGCATCATAAATTCAATCACACCAGCACTTTATCATGTTCATGAACCTTCGAAGATCAAATGAAAGTTTAACAGTTACAACATGATGAGTGCATATCCAAATAGCTTTGGATATATACCTGCTTGCATAGCAAAAACTGGGCAAAGTGTAAACAGTCCCTTTGAAAAGCAGCACTCAAACATTTTGTCCACTAAGACGATTGGAGTGAGCACTTTGGAGGCGATAGTCAGCGATGTGAGATCAAAATAGGGGATTTATTCCAATACAATTAAACGATTTATCTTTAAGCCCTGCTGGTGAAATTTACCATTCATCTTCACATCAGTTTTCTTCGGACTTGGCGTATGTTAAAATAAGGGCATGTGAAGTACCGCATGCCTTTGAAATTTGAGCCGTTCAGGCTGCACACAAAGAAAGCTGAATAGGATTCATTTACTGCGCCTTTTAAACATAACTTGCAGAAATGGTTTTTAAAGCTGGTCTACAAAGAATCTACGTTCTAATAAGACAGCGATACTCATGCTAGCTGTGTCATATGCATACAAATGGAAAATTTTTCAAGTTTGTCACAGCGGTGGAAGTGGTAGCAGGAATAAACCCATGCTATCTATAAAATGCTCCCATGTGGCATGCGTCTCATATAGCCTCTGACAACCAAGTCCAGCTCATGACTTGCACGAGTGGCTTCACAAAAGCCCGGCGGAACTTATCTTACTGATAGAAGAAAAAGCGAAGGCGGGTGACTTGCGCCTTAAAACCAGTTTGCTTCGGGCAGATGGAGCTTGTCAGCTACCTGCAATCCATCTAGGAAAAGGAAAACACTGTCCCGCTGCATTGTGGGTTACCTGATTGCAGAAAAGTCTTCGGAAGAAAACCCTGATGAAAAACCGGAGAGAAGTCCCGTAAGTGGATAACTGGTGCACAGCGCTTTTCGGCTATCAACTACCTGCTGCCTTGTAGGTTGTACTTGGTTGTGCAAAGGCTAGAGAGGTGTACTCGAAAAAACGTCAAGTGGTGCTGATGATCTCACTTGAATACTATCAAAAGAAACTCCATGAATATGTCTGAAAATTACGCTAAACTGTCCGCTACGGCGTTCCCAAGACGCGACGGGCCCTTGTCTCTCCTAACGGCTCGGGTGAAAAGTAAGCAAGCTGTGGCTATGAACACACTTACTTACTTACTTCCGCCTTTGGTCTCGTTTGGGACATAGTTTGCCAACCACCTCTTTCCAGGCATTACGATTCTGGGTGAGTCTCTCCAGCTGTGTAACGTCTTGCCCATCTGTTTGCGACCGCATCCAGGTCTCGGCGCCAGGGATTTCTAGGTCGTTATCTCTTTCTCTTCCATGTGGGGATCTAAATAAGTGATTGTCTTGTGATGTTTTGATGTCGGTTTGCGGAGGGCGTGGCCAATTCATCGCTAGCGTCTATGTATGATGTCTTTGTCAACAGACTGCTGCTTCGTTCGTTACCACAATCCTTCATTGCTGATCTTGTTGGGACAGCGGATCTTTAGGATCTTCCTGAGGCAGATGTTGATGAACACCTGAATTTTCTTCATGATGGTGACTGTGGTTCTCCAGGTCCCTGCTCCGTAGAGTAGTATTGGTTTTACTAAGGTGTGGAAGAGCCTGATTTTGGTGGTAATGCTGATCTCGCTGGATCTACAGATGTTCTGCAGCCGATGGAATGCTGACCGTGCTTTACCGATTCGGGTTCTGACGTCTGCATTTGTTCCTCCAAGCTTGTCCAGGACTCTGCCAAGATAGGTGAAACTACCAACCTCTTCCAGCGTCTCGCCTTTTTCTGTGATAGGTTTCGTGTTAGATAAAAGTAAACAGCCTTGCACCAATGAGGTTCTCACTTCGAATGTGTCAGTGGGTTGTCTGCCGTGCATTATTATACAGGTCATCATTTCATATGACATCTTGATGATGTTGGTGATCTTTTCTGGTACTCCGTAGTGTCTTAGTAGTCTACAGAGTGTCTTTCTGCGACGCTGTAAAACGCCTTATCATGGTCGATGAAGTTGACGTAGAGAGACAATTTTCTCTCCAGCGACTGTTCTAGAATGATGTGCAAAGTTGCGATCTGGTCCGTGCTCGATCTCTCCTTTCAAGTGTTAACCAGTTAGTCACGAAGATGTGGGTCAACAGCGTCTTCCATTATGTTCAGCAAGATGCAGTTAAACACCTACACTGGAATTGACAGCAGTGTTATCCCTCGGTATTTTGAGCAGCAACTGAGTTCGCCTTTCTTGGTGAGTTCGATGAGGTAACTTTCTTTCCACTCAGCTGGTGCTTCTTCTTCCCAGATCTTGCAGAAGAGTGGGTGGAGGAGCTCCACACTTATTGCTGAAAATTCGTCAACACGAATAAATTTATTCTTCTTCTTCTTCTTGTATCGATGTCCGCCTTTAGCGCTTCTTCCTGGATGCTGTCAGGTCATGTAGCCTTGTCATACTTCAATTACTTAATGCCACTAAGGATATCTGGCTTCGCGGGTGCACAGCACCCGATTGGCAGATCGCTTTCAGCTAGCAGTGTCTCCGGTGTGTTTGAAGGAGCTGGTCTGTTTAGTTACTTCTAAAAGTGCTCTATCTACCTCTATCCTGTCCTTCTATGTGTGCTATCGCTTCTCCATCTTTGTTCCTCACTCACCTTTTGGCTTGGAAGACGTTTCCGATCGTTTTTTGATGGTGTAATGCAGGTCCTTGGTGTTGTTCTGTTGCGCTGCATCTTCTGCTTTTATGGCCAATGTATCTACGTATTTCCACTTGTCTGCTCTGACGCTCCGCTTGACAATTCTATTTTCTTCTGTATATTCTTATTGTGCTTTTGGTTTTGTTGCACTCGTTCTGCTGTTGTTCACCATTGTTTTTTTCTATTTTTTTTTCCATCTTGTGTAGCGTCAATGCGGAGATCCATTCCTTGCGCACGTATGTCTTGGGGCTCATTTCTCAATTGACATTTGATGTCACCGCTTTTTTCACTTCCTTCCAATTATGTCCTATCGTCTCTTCTTCGAACAGTCCTTGCAGGACCTAGAACTTGTTGAAGAAGTTGACCTTGAACTCTTCTTCCTTTTTACTGTCTTTCAGCATAACGATGTTGTAGCGCTGTCGTTTGCTAGACTCTTCTATCCAGCTTTTCTTCAACTTCAGCTTCAAATTGGCGACAAGTAAATGTTGGTCGGAAGCAACGTCAGCTCCTTATTTGACGAATACATCTTGGAGAGTGCGTCGAAACTTCTTCCCGATGCACACGTGGTCGATCTGGTTTTCTGTCGACAGGTTTGGTGACACACAGGTCGCCTTGTGTATAATTCTGTTGTGAAGAACACTTCCTCCGATGACCAGATTGCTTGTGCCGCATAGATAGCCAAATCTTTGCTCGTGGTAATTCATCTCGCTAAGCCATTGCTGCCCCATGATCTCCTCATACCCTCGGATGTCACTGCCGAACCTGGCGTTGAAGTCACCCATTACAATGACGATGTACCTCTTAGGTTTGTCTTGTATGATGGTTGACAGTCTGTCGTAAAAATCCTCCTTCTCCTCCTCTCCACTGTCGTTTGACGGGGCGTATCACTGGATTTTGTTCATGTTGATTCTCTTATTTTTTGTATGGAAGCAGGATGTCATGATCTGTGGTCCGTGAGCCTCCCACTCAATGAGCGCTCTCTCAGCCGACTTGGAATGCATCAGGGTCACTTACTTTACTTTACTTACTTTGTGCGACTATCTCCTCCTGGAGGATGAGTCGGCTTCAAAGAAGATTCTTGGGAATTTGGGTACAAAGCGGCGTCCCCAGCACCACTCGGCGTTTGTTCGAGTCAGCTCTCTAGCCTTTGCACAACCAAGTGCGACCTGCAAGGCAGCAGGGAGTTGCCAGAAAGAGGTGGTCTACCAGACTCTGTTCCGGGTTTTTCCTCAGGGTTTTCTCCCGAAGCCTTTCCCGCGATCGGGTATCCCACAAGGCAGCGAAGGTTTAAAATCAGGGTTTTGCTTCCCTTAGATGAAATGCCCTCCCAGGCTAACGAGCTACACCTGCCCGAATCAAACTGGTTTTCAGGCGCCAGTCACTCGCCCTCGCCCCTTCTCCTGTTGGTAGAAGCAGTTCCGCCGGGCACAGAGTGCCACTCGTGCAGGCCAGAAGCTGGACTTGGTTGTCAGAGGCTATTTGAGGGTCACTCCCAGTGTGTGTGCGGCATCTTGCTGCTCGTAGCCAACTGTACAACAGTAATTCACCCGAAGTCAGCCGCATCTTGACTCGCTAATCCCAAAGACGGCAAGGTAATACTTCCTCATCTCTGCGCCACTTTCATTGTCCTTCCAGTTTCATACACGGTCCGGGACTTCCATGTGGCTATGGTAGTTGTGGTCCTGGTGGAGACGATGGACATCGTCCTGATGGCTCCCCGATGAATCTGGGTTTCACACCAGACTTCATACACCTTCCAGCTGGGGTCTATCTTCTCTCAGATCCGTGTTGTCTATTAGTATTCTTGTTGGTGCATCTGTAGCTAAAATAATTTTCACAATGTGTATTAGCTAGCCCCACGCTCAATCTTCCTCATTTTGCAGCCGGGACTGGGACCGCCCTTGGCGAAACTGGCTATAAACATACGGAATTTTTTTATTTAGGATGTTAGAATGTGAGGACACTGCTTAATGTTGGTAGTCAAGCAATTATGCTGCACTCTTTATTAAAATACCGCGTAAACATTGCTTGTTTCTCTGAGGTTAATCTTCCTGGACACCGATTAAAATCAATTAAAGTCACCTGGGTTGATTGTACATAATGACTCCTCTAAAGTGGGCATGAAGTTGTAGCGATAGCTCTTAGTGATCATGCCAAGCAATCACTCATGTAATTGACGCCTGTCTCGGTGGATGTCCCAAAGTTATCTGCTGACCAAAATGCTAAAGACAATTTATACGACCAGCTAAAATCCGTCGTCAATAGATTAACTGGTAGCGGCATATTGGTTGTGGCGGGAGATTGGAACGCACTCACTGGATCAGCAGATGCTGCAAACAACCGATTTTTTTTCGCAGATTTTTCTTAGGGCTGGGCTGTGGAACGGCGACCGATTAATTGAGTTTGCAGATTACAATCACTTATGTGTTAGCACTACCAAGTTTCAGCACTCGAGGAAGCACTTGGTTACTTGTTACTCAAAAGATGGAAAAACAGCGAATCAGATCGATTAAATC
The DNA here is from genome assembly GCA_013407085.1 of Atriophallophorus winterbourni. Taxonomy (NCBI): domain Eukaryota; kingdom Metazoa; phylum Platyhelminthes; class Trematoda; order Plagiorchiida; family Microphallidae; genus Atriophallophorus; species Atriophallophorus winterbourni. The sequence continues at coordinate 26,785 of JACCGJ010007360.1, forward strand.
CCAATTCACGCCCGATGGATGACATCAGTGCTGGAATGTAGTTCCTATCGTGGAGTCGAAACCGGGAATGCAGCAAGCACTGATCACACTTTCCCGCGAGCAGAAATCCGATTTCGCCTGGTAAACCGCTTTAAGAAAACCCTTAGGAAGCTTTTAAACTTGGGAGCCTTAGGAAACCCGGAACAACGTAAGAAGCTCATAGATGATATTGCGAGCAATTAGATGGGAATGATGCCCCAGTTGAACAACATTGGTCAAGACTGAAGGTCGCTACTCAGACCCGGGCATTAGAAATCCTAGGCACCATCTCTTACCACAGGTGAGACTGGATCTCTCAGAACCCCATTTATCTCTCTGCGCAAGCAAGAGATGCTTGAATGCATGGTTCTTCTGAGTACCCACTCCAAAAGAGAGCTGTTACATGATCCGCCCGTAAGTATCGTCAGCCATCCTGGACGGAAACCGCATCTAAAATGTAAGCTGCAGCGAACGCAAGAGACTTTTGAAAACTATTTCGCCTGATTCGCTTGGCATCCGGAAGCCGTAGTTTTAACACGAACCTCAGAGATTTGTCAGGACAGGTAATCTTTGATCTTGTTTAAGCCAACTGTATATATGTGGTTATGGATTTAAACGTGATTGAACAGGTTGGTCGTACCAGCCTTATCCAACAGTGGCATACAAGCGCTCCTTGTTTACCATTCCCCCACTGTTTCAAGCGCACGCGGATCCTGATCTTACCGTCCCTACGTGATGAGTTCAAACAGCACGATACCGGTCGTGTGGTGTGTGTGTGATGGAAATGCATGCAAATGAATATTTTGGTTCATGGTTATGGGTTTAACCCCATCAAACCTGTATTTGGACACAAGTGATTGGACAGGTTGGTCGTACCAGGTTTATCTAGCAGTAACATGCAAACGCTACTAGTTTACCATTCTTCCACTGTTTCAAGCACATGCGGATCCTGATCTTTCTGTCCCCTCCTGATGAATACAATCAGCACAAAATCTGTCGTGGTGTGTTTGTCATGAAAATGCATGCAGATGAGCATTTTGGTTGATGTTTATGTGTCTAAACCTATTAGACATGTGTTTGGACACGTGATTGAACAGCTTTTTCGTACCAGCCTTATTCAACAGCGGCATACATGCTCTACTCGTCAATCCGTTCTCTAGTTTGTTTCCAAATTTGCATGTTTCTTTCAAGTTTGAATATACAAAAATTTCTGGCTACAGAAACCACAAAGCTTCACAATTACCATAGAATAGTATGTATTCGTTTACAAGACAATAATAACAAAATCATGTAATTTCTCGTATAGTTCAGTTTAATACCAACCATGAGTCAATACGCAGGTGTCGTTAAATCGTTATTCATCAAATAATTTTCCAAATTTCGAATGAAAATTCCGACACTGGGATGGGTAACACTTGTTTCCTTGGGCACATTCCAAAGGAAACAGACACGTACAGGATGAAAATATCGTAATAGCTAATACGGGAATGGAGAATTTGTATTGTTGCTGAGTAGATGAGTGTATGTTTTAACTCACTGTATTCCAATTTTTTTCAATGGTGATGAGATGTATGTAATATTTTGTACGTAAGTATCACTACACTCCAAAGGCTTCTTTAAAAGGCGGTTTTTGGGTCCGGTTTGCAATCGCTCATCGTACGTACTGTTTTTGAAACCACTTACTAATTTGTTTAAAGATTAAAGAATTTATGGTACAAAATGTCTATAGCTGTACAAAATCATGAGATATTCGTATGGGGACAAGAAATATATGTATCAAAAATTGTAGCCGTAGGAGATCGGCAGTTTTGTAGCGAGGAAAATGTCAGGGGTAATGTCTCGGTATAATGAGAGATTAATCGTACTGTGAGGATGGGATTGCATTTGGAATGGACGTGCGATCCTGGGCTGGTTCAGTCCACTTGGTAACGTATAAAAGCCAGTGCAACACGCGAGATATCAATAAGTCTGTCGCTGACAGGTTAAAAATGGTGGGTTATAATCTGGATCGTATTGAACATCATCTGAATGTGATAAAGTTCAAATGCGAGTCTGTCTCTATCGGAGTAGGTGATGTAATATACCCCATTAAACACGAGGCCCACCATTTTGACACGCGTTACTCAACTTACTGCTCAAATACTTCATCAGTCCAACCACTTTCTATCGAAGCTACCAGCAAATGTTTATACACCAACGAACAATGATTGATACTAAGTTACCCGAATAATCGCGCTTGTCAAAAATATTCACCACTCCTGATAGACGTAACGGAAACTTGGTTCGATCAGCCATTAGTTGAGGAGGGAGGAAATTTTCCATTCCAAAACAGTTTCTTTTCATCGTGACTCGAAGGGACTAGTGGAGGCGGAGGTGTTGTTTATTTACTATGATCAACCTCACGTCCGAGAACCACGGATAAAATGATGTGATACTGGAAGAGACCCTTTGGTGTTCACTTGAATTAGAAAACAGGTGAAAACTGTGTTGTTGGTGTATTTACCGACCACCGTCAGCAGACGACGCATTTTCCAATGCTAGTTTTCCTTGAGAAAACTCAGCTGGTTGTTTCCAGAGATATCCGAAAAAACAACGTCGTAATTGGGTGACTTAATCTCAGAATTACAAAAAAGCGAGATTCCACGGTGGAACTCTCTGATCATTATTCTACAAAATGTCACGACATTCCTTTTTTCACCACATCTCAAGCAGCACTCGCTTAAGAGGCACCAACACACCGTCATTCCTCGATCTTGTTTTGACTGGGCAGCAGATTATTGGCCTG
>JACCGJ010007361.1:0-27209 GCA_013407085.1 Atriophallophorus winterbourni
CTCACTACCTCGGGCCAATTAATTTCACACGGTGTTATCCGCACAGCACAAAAGTCTGCACGAATTGCCAATCCGTGCACCTTCTGTATCATCCACTTTAATATTACCATGGTTTCGGATACTTTGGTGGGGTCACAGAGCTATGAGCTTCAGGACTCATTTCGTTCTGGCATTTAACATACAACTTACTTAGGAATTGCGTTCAAGCTTTTCAGTTAATAATATCTTTTAATTGTTAACAAGTATGTGATTCATTGTGACTGTGTCTGTTACGTGCCGAATGTGGAAACTTTAACCAGAGCACCAAGCGCGACAATCTCGCACGATTAAAGCGCATGAGTTGATGTGATTCGGGACATTATCGAACCAGCTAATACACTACGAAAGTTAAGTACAGTGGAAGCGACCTACTACGAACTCGTTTCCAACGAATTCCTAAATAAATTCCTTCTTTGTAAGACTGTTTAGAACATTCGTACAATGAATCTGTTCGGTACGATTCTCGCCTTTTACGAGCACTGTATACGTTTCCGACAGCTATGTTTGTTCAATAAAGTTCATACAAACAACGAACTCGCTTTGTCTTGCCTTTAAACACAAAGCTACGTCAAGAGTGATTTGATGCAGTCTCAGTCTGATACAACTGATGGAACAGCCGCAGTGCCATTGTCGGACGAAGACAGGGACATAGAAGTCGTAGCTCCGTCTGTTAAAGATGCCAGGAGTGCTCTTGAAACCTGCGGGAGATTTTTTTAGGATAGAAGGAATATACGTCGAAAGAGAACTTGAATTTCTGGAGAGAGATCGTGGCGGTGGAGAAGTCAAAACTTAAACAAAAGAGCATCGCCAGCTCATAAAAGTGTGAGATTAGACTGTCAGTGTGTGTGCAAGATGTTTTTACTACTCCGTTTTAGAATAAATTTATATTAATAAAATGAACTTGGATTAATGTTGTATCTGTGTGCTGTGGCCTACATCTATCATCAAAATGCATTAACGCATGCCGAAACACACAAAGCTCAGACGATCTTTCACTTCCTTATTTTTTACCGCGTGCAGAAAATCGGCGGCAAAATCACAATTCCATGGATAAATGTGTTTTACTTTCAACGATTCCGCTTTTAAAGACCATTTTAACTCTCAACCCCGCAGAGATTCGTGTCCAAGGGTAATCACTGTCCTATTTAAACATGGACTTTAAGGTCCTACACATTGTCTGACAATTTGTCATTTTTCAGGCTTACTGAAGAAATACAACTATATACATATTATTAAGGCTAACCGCCGAAAAGCGGTTGTGTTATGTAAGTTTTAAGAATGTGAGCAGAATCACAGATAATAATACGATAATGTAATTTACGGGGCCAAACATAAGCTGGGTGAAATTCTTACGTGAATAATAGCTCGTTAAGTGTCGATAGCCCGGTAGAATATTTACCTTGACTAAAGGCTTCAAAAGATTATTCTGTCATGATTGGAGTACGAAATGGAAAGTAGTACTCGAAAGAATAAACAAAATGGAGGTAGACTAATAAATTACTATTAAGAAATGTCTGGTCCAAATTAATTTCAAATTTGGTAATATCAAAGTTGACCATCCTAAACGTTTCGGCGCACAGTTGTGTTCCACGTGTTCAATAGTGTTACAACATCCTCGTGGTTCAGGCAAATAGTATTCAATACCGGTCTCACACAGTACGCTCAACGTGATTGGACTAATTTATCAAAGATGATATAACATTTAATAATAATTAAAAGATTTTAAGATTATTCTCCGTCACCTGTAAAGTAAAATGATAAATTAGATTTTGAACGTTGAAGTTACGTTTGGCTTAGCTTTGCTTAGTCACGCTTTTAGAACACATGAACACACAATGCACATTTATATAGAGTGAACAAATAGTATTAAGCAATTTACTACCGTAAAAATCGTATCAAAAGATGGAAATCCACTGAGTCACTTGTTTCAAGACGACAAATTTTGCTGTATATGTTCTATTTAACTGGAATTCTCTACTTGAACATGTGGTGGATTTCCTTCAATGCAAACGAACTTCATTCGAAATCCATACATTTTATATAGCCTACTGGATATACACTGATATCTTTCGCATTTTCATTCATACTGTTATCCAATAGTGTTGTATAGTTTTCGCATTTTTACTCAAAATCCTTAAAGATATTAATCTATGAATCTGATATTCGTGGTGTGCGTGTTATGATTTTAAATCGTGATGTGGAAACAAAGCTATTATGTAAAATGCTGAATTGCAATCTCACGCACTTATAATTGTTAGCTGGAATATAACAATTCATGGAAACTCACTTTAGAACATATTCAAAATGCTTCAAACCATTTGGAATTTCCGAAGGAAATATTATGCGGCAATGCGTGACCAACTTGAGAGCGTGTTTTGTGAAGGCCACAAAGGATCGATTCAAGTATTCAAGCTTAAATTTAGAAATGGTAACAACTAAGGTGCATTGATGGGCGTGTGGATATACATTTTAATACATATTATTTCACGGTCACTTCTAAATTTATTGTTAACTTTTCCAGAGAGAACTACATGACACTTAATTTTTACGAAGCTCAAGTCGATCGTAAATTAATGAGCTCTATATGTGGTACCCTACCCTGAATTGCATGTTTTTAGGTGAAGATAATTTGATAACCTCGATAACTACGTTATTATTAATGAAACACAGTCCAAAATATTCCATGTCAACATCAAGTTACCTCCAACAGTGGCATACAAGCGCAACTTGTTTACCATTCTTCCACTGTTTCGAGCGCATGCGGATTCTGATACTACTGTCCCTACCTGGTGAGTGCAGACAGCACGAAACCGGTCGTGGGTTGTGGGTGTGATGAAAATGCATGCAAATAAAAGCGCATTTACATGCATCTCCATCACACACACACACACCCCATGCATGCGAATGAGATTTATATTCATTGTCATGGGTCCAAACACAGTCTACATGAGTGGGGGCTCATGTGATTAAATAGGTTGGTCGTACCAACCTTACCCAACAGTAGCATACAAGCGCAACTTGTTCATGCAAATAAGGTTATTTGATCACGCTACCTATTTTTATGAGAGATAATGCGAGAATTTTTTTCAGTCAGTTACCCAGAATTATATTAAAATTCTATGTGGTAATCGACTAGCATCACAAAATTTCGTGTATTGTTAAATTTCTTCTCTTTGTAATATGTGATGATTTAGGATTGAAGCGAATTTTGAAACATCAATTGCACCGAACCATGCAGTCAAAAAAGGATATAGCGATGACGCATATAAACTCTGAGGAAATAAAGTTTTCTTAAATACTCTGTAAGCACGTATTCCATTTAGTGCAAGAGCCCTTCATATGGTTTGAAATACGAATGTATGTAATCATGTAACTCGACTTCGTATATGATATCATTAGGACGAATGATATGACCATTAGCATCAGGAAGTCGGCCATTGGGTAGATCGCACAAGCGGTACAATGATTTTTGCTAAAGATATGAAAAATCTTGACATTGACCTTACGGATTGGGAAGGACTTACTCGTGACCGCTCGCTTTGGAGGCATTTTGTATCGTCTCGCGTGCAAGCTGGGAATATGCAGATACTTTTCTCTGCAGCTAATCGTGGAACAAGCTAATGAGTGAAACTGCCGTTCATCGTCTCAGTACTGCCTAGCGCTGTGAGCGGGACGGGAGAGATTGCTTCTCCCGAATAAGACTGCTTAGTCATTCTAAAAGCTGTGGATCCTAAGACAATCATGTGTTTATGATGCACATTAATGGTCGAAATCGACCGAGTGATGCTAACAAACAAAAATAATATCGATTGAGATCGAATGATGAGGTGAACTCGTAAATAAAAGCTGTTGCGCGGGGTTATAATTTTTAAACATGCATCTGGCAATGGACGATGACAATGGAATGTACGTTGATTACAACTTTACGAAAAGCTTCAGCTCAGTATACAGAGCTGTAAGGGAGTGACATAGTTGTGTAAGTCTATAATTAAATCTAACAATTACCGAGTTGCATTGTCCATGAGTGTCAGCATGAAAACTGCCGCATGGAATGGAAGATGAAAAAGCTTGTGTGTGAATAGTTTCTTGAATATTTTGTGCTCAGAGACTACACAGCGTTAATGTGAGTTTGAAGCAATCGAAGCAGTTGAACAGATGTGAGAATCTTTATTCAAATAAAATTGAAATTTTAGCTCTGGAGAATGTTTAATTTATTGGTACATTTTGAGGATAGAATTATCAAAACGAAGACATATACAACACTCAGCCTACCTGTTCTTTTGTTAGGCTCTTGTCCGTCCATACGCGAAGTAAAACTTCCAAGTGTTTGAGCACCAACGAAATATCAATTGGTTTGACACGGTAAAGTTTCGAAATACTCATCCACTGGCTGAAATGAAACGGGAAGGATTGTCGTTGGTACACAATCGCGTCAACAAGTGAACCCAAGCTCGCTGCCTCTATGTCGGGAGTGAAAATAATAAAAAAAAGTTAGTGAACCGTACCCGTGACCTACCTGACTGAGCCAAGCATTCGAACATATTATTATCATTATTTAAATTAAGCTGACAAAATTTTCACTTATTAAAATAGATTTAGATATCTTGAATTTCATGAAATTCACCTATTTTTCAGGCGCCAACTTGAAATACTTCTGTGTCAGTCTCACAATGTATTCTTTCCTCTACCATGAAACACTCGTACATGATTAAGACGATCAAAATCATTGATATAAACTCTAAACGTTCCATTGCAAAATGGCCGGAACAGGAACTTACCACATGGCAACATGAATGCTTTCAAGTCCAGAGAGCAAAGCATGTTGGTGCAACAGATATTGCGCAACATCACATAATTTGCCGTTCCATCTTGTACATGGTTTCTAAAAGAGAAATTACAGCATAAAAAATATCTAATTTTAATTATTCATCATTAAATTGAATATAGTGACTGTTATCGATCCATGTCTAAGCGACTAAGAAAGATGCTAAGTAATCAGAATCGAAATTGAATTCATTGTGAACGGAAATCACTGTTCCGCGGTGTATGAGGAAGGAAAGAACAGCTAGAAAATTGGTCAACGTTTGAGTGCTTGGCTCGGAATCAATCTGTCATTCTTTACTTTGTTACTTTTAATTTTGTGCGGCCAGCTCTATGAGTGTATCAAACGGTTTCATTCACCTTTACCGTGTAACTAAGTAAGAAGGAACGTTGTAAAGAGCCAAAATGAAATAAATTCATAACGAAACATAATCCAGCTTTAATTTGTTTACGGATTATGAATTCGTGTAGTTTCACTAGTTATTTTAGCAGACGCCTATTTCGATATTCATCCCAGCATTATCTAGCTAGTAATGAGATAATGTGAACAGGATAATATTTGAATGCCACTATTGAATTACAATGTTGAAATAACGAAAACGGGGTGATATAAAATTAATTTAGTTAATGCTCTGAGTTAATTACAAGCATGGTTAGAAGAAGAGCAATTCTGTTCGATGCAATAAAGTTCAAAACCTCTTTAACGCACGTATTAATCCACCTTCCAAACGGAAATTCGTTAAGCTTTCATTAAGAATGATAAATTGTCTGAATATCACTTTAACATCCGGAGCCATTACTGCAACTTTTCGAACTCTTAAAATATTTCGATGAAAGGTTTACCATAAAAGATAAATCAGATCCACGAAACAGAATATTTATATTGTGGTGAGCTAATTAGTAAATATAGAATAAATTTTTTACAGTTTGGAACCGAATTAATTGGCGACAATGCTACACTGAAATTTTATGCTTATTCGATGAATTTTCAGAAGATATTTCCAAGCCTTATTATGGAATAAATAAACCTTTGAGTATTATCTTTTGAATCCTTCTTATTGATGTCGACCATCACATGCTCATGATCGTTTCATGCTACACAGTGTTTCGAATGACTAAACAGTCCGATTTCAGAGGAACATTCTATCCCGTCTCCGTACTCCCGTATTCGTCGTTCGATATCTGTCACACACTGACAGCGTGATAGACGTCTAACAGCCGAGAGTTGCATCTGCTTTTCCATAGCATGCAGATGACGCTTTATACAGTGCCGCCATCGTAGGCGGTCACTAGCGAGTTCCTCCCATCTCGTAGGGTCAAATTCTAAAACTTTCATATCTCTATCGCAAACGTCTTTGTAGCGCAAGTGTGCTCGGACGCATGCAAACATCCCGGTAGTTTTCATTTTTGTGCTTTAGTTTTAATCCGTTGCATTTTGGGGTGTTTCGATTGATCGGTTATGCCAAGTTCAAAATCAAAAGCTACACCCAGTCTCAAACGACAGTCAATATTGAAATATCTAGGGTCATCGGTGAATGAGTGGCAGCGGATGAACATCTGGCCTCTTATTGCCAATTTTACAGTTATGGTGTGATTTTCCATCATTCAGTTCAATACTTGGCCTTTTCGCGCTAGGAGCGTCTGACTGCCATGACAAGCTGCTAATATGCACCATATATTACTGTCTCCGTTCCCTTCAAAAGCACCTTTGTATATGAACAATACGAAGTAACCTGATTCTAACTATTCTGTGGCATAGCGAATGTAGCGCACCAACGGTGATTCACATGTTTTGACAGATTTATGTTCTCCCAGCAGAAAATCCCGTGTTCCACATCCTCCGCTTACAAGTTTTCAGATCTATCGCTCAATCTGGATCTGCATTTGCTAAAATTCTACAAATCCAGACATTTTTTAACACACAGTGAGTCCACATTCGAACAGATACTGGAAGATTTAATAAAGGGTAATGTCGTTTGGATGTCTGCCCACTAGTAACACTTTTAGTGATTTAAACACGCACGGAGTTCACGATGATATTTTCTCACTAAATACATTTTACCAATACTTCTTGTATCGTTAATAACGCGGTTAATCCGCCAGAAATTTATCAGAAACTAACGTGATGGTCTTTTGGAAACTGCGATTTATCCTCACTCGAATACTCTTGGAATATAAACAGCACTCACTAGCTAAATATCTTGTTTATAGTATTTTAGTCAAAATATACACTGGCACTGGACTGTTAGTCGGTCAAATTAGATAGCAAGCTCACTAAACCTGATCTTACTGACTCCACCTAATGGCGGCAAACATCCATAAACCGGTTTCGGTGAGTAAGGGAAGGGGATTTGACATCTCAATAGAGTAAGGAATTCATTTGAAATATTATGACACACATGTTACTTCACTGGTTGAGCACCGTTGAAATGGGATACTATTTTAAATTAAGCTAACTGTATATTTAAAAAAAATTATGTTCGAAAAGATAACAACCTAGACAGCGGATAGTCCACCGATAATTCGCGGAACAACGCTTTGCAAAAAGGTTGTAAAATCTATAGTCCAACATTGTCCAATTGACCCGAACGAAAACGAAATATGGATCGCAACGTTAAAACCTGAAATGATGCTGCGAACAACGAGGCGAATCAGTCGCAGCTTTAGCTTTAGTTTGTACTATTTCAACGAAGGATTTTTGGAGCGAAAAACTTGAATTCTGTGTGATTCTTGTGAGTGGTGGTGATTTTCTAATGATTTATTGTAGAATTCATTACATTGTTTAAAAATAACACTGTAGATTATGGAAATGTTGAAAAAGCGATTTACACACGCGTTTGTTAGGACTTTACAGCTTTTATTTGAAATGATGTGCAATTATCCACTGGAAAGCTTTACTTATCAAACGCTTGAGTTCAATGATTAGAACTATGGGGGTTACATATTAGGAAAAAAATTGCTCAACAATACTTGTGGGTAACATTGATACCAGAATACTCAAAATATTATTAGCGACTACGTGACACTATTTATCTTATTTCACATTTAACTAATTTTTTATGAACCTGACAACAGGAGAGGATTATTAAGCCTCCTTCAGGTTTCAAATCCAAACTTCCGCGCAAGTCTGTCGAAGCCGAAAGCGTTGAAGTCTTAGATGTTTCGAAATCGGAAGTTGCATCTCAGTGGGAATAAAAAAGCACCAAGCATAAAGCATGCGTAAGACATTGTCTTGTTTTGAGTTAAGAATGCTGTACAATCGGTGTCCAGATTACCGCTGTACCGCTTCGTGAATCTGGAGATAAAAAAGACTAGCAATGTCAACCCTAAATTTCGGCATAAACAATGCTACGTCCTCATCTCACATAAATGTTTGATAGCAGTATACAACGCTTTGCTTATTGGGTACCAAAATTCTATTTATTCTCAGCCCTAGCAACAACACAAAGATTGCCATGAAATTATTGTCAAAGCATCCGATGATAAAATGGTCAAAATTGAATTCTCGATCAAATGCTTCTAATTTTCACATCGATTGTGCAGTACTGTGATTATTAATGTATTGAATTGAGTTAATCACCCAACCCAGGAATTGAATTGAAATCAAACCACACTCAGTTGGATCACAGTGTGTATTGCATAACAGCCAGAATCAGCATGAATGAATGAATGATAATCAGAACTTGAATGATAGTACTATTGATTATCTTCGAATGAGTGATGATGAATGATCGATTATTATTGATCGTTAATCGAACAATCACCACAACCACCGCAGCTCCTAATCGTCCTCGGATTTTTGTAATCTTGAATAGGTTTGTTCGTCAGTCTTTCCGGTTCTCTGACAAGTTCACTTGATTCAGTATTCTCGGAAGACAAAGTATGTGACACGTTTGTTGCTTGTTCATCAGGAGCTTGTCCAGTGTCTGCAGGTTGATTTGATTGAACACACGGAGGTTCCAGCGAACCCAAAACGTCATCCACAGTTGCCAACAATTGTCTCGCTTTATCAATAGCAGTAGTCGAAGGTGCCAGTAACGCTTTTCCTCTAGCGGTTTTGAAAAGTACATTATCTGATGATCGTTTAGATGAGCTAGAATGCAGTGCTGAATTCGCTTGATAAGATGAGTTTGGTGATTTATTTGAAATGGTATCTGATGAATGATGAAGTTTGCTAACTTTGAAGCCACTTTCTTGGTCATGAAAACTAGATTTTCCTTTTGAATCAATGATACGGGCGGATGTGGACGTGTTAACAGGAGTAGCGCTTGAGTCGGTTGATAGGGAAGTCAAATTTTCATCATCAAACAAAAGAGCTTTAGCACGATCAATGGCACTGTTAGAAATCGGTCGAACTGTCTTTCCAGATGCAGTTTGAATATCCAGAGTAACGGGAGCGTTCTCCATACTATGATAGGATGTATGAAAGTCAACGTTTCGTTTTTCGCTAGGCGGCATAGTTAAGGTATCATTATGGTTTGTATGCAATAGAGCCTTGACTCTTCCGACAGGTTCTCGGAGTCCATATGGAATAAGGCGACGTTTCAAAATTGTAGGATCACCAGTTATTTCTAAATGAACAGGTTTTATGTTCATGTCACCGGAATGCGATGCACACTGACGAATTGAATCTTTTATCGGATGAGAATCAAATTTTGATAATGGACTCGTAGACAAAAATGAAAAGTCAATATTGAGTAACTTCAGCGATTTTAATCCAAGGATAGGTGGACTAGATTTCGTGACAATGAATGAACACTCAACTGGTTTGGAGGTACCATATCTGACTGGAATAGAGCAAATTCCGACAACAGGTACAGAATGTCCTGTAACGCCGTGAATCGAAATGTCAGATTGATGAATTTGAGCATCAGGGGCAAAATGTTTCAAGTCATTCAATGAAATCAATGATTCCACGCTTCCTGTATCAAGTATAAATTCTTTGGAACCATAACGACTGAATATACGTTTACGAATATGAGACACTGTGTATGGCGACACTGATAATGATAGTGAGCTTATTTGATTTTCAACATTGATGACTTTTGTGTCATTACCATGCACATAACATGTCTTAGAATTTCGACAAACTGATTGAATATGTCCAAGTTTACCACATTTAAAACATTTAGCATTACGAAATGGACAAGTAAATCGAGAATGTAACTTGCCACAAGATGCACATTTTCCAAACTTCTGATTGTCAAAGTTGGACTTGCTTTTGCTGAATTTTCTTATTCTGTCTGGTTTGACATCAGAATCGCTTTGTCGCTGAGGTCGGTTGCTGGATTGAGGTTTAGATCTGGAGGTTCCGAACAATACAGTTCGAGTGTCAGCTTTAATTTGACGATTAATTTCTTTTGAAACATCTTCATAATGTTCGCATATTGTCTTGACATTTTCATAGGTTGGATTCTTCAACATCAATAACTGGCGATATAAATCAGGTTCATTGATACCAGCAATTAAACGATCTCTTAAATGATCATATAGTTTATCTTCGAATGCACAACGTGTAGCCTGTATTTGCAATTCCAGGATAAATTGACGAATCGACTGGTTTTCTTGTCTTTGTATTGTATTGAAGCGTGCACGTTCAGCAATTTCGAAATTTTTCGGAGTGACATGCGCTAATAGAATAGATTTCAATTCATTGAAAGTCTTCTTGGCAGGTGGAATAGGGAATGATAAATTTTTCAGCAAAGCATAAGCATCTTCTCCTGCCGAAGTAAGAAAATGCGCAGTAATAATGGAATCAGGCATTTCACCCTTGGTGAGACACCAAAGTTCAAAACGTTCCAGGTAATCTTCAATTTCTCTGGAGGTTCCATGAATATTGAGAGGTCCGAACGACATAGCTGATCGCGACGCCAATTGTGATGAATTGAATTGTATTGAATTGAGTGAATCAACCAACCCAGGAATTGAATTGAGAATAACCACACTCAGTTGGATCACAGTGTGTATTGCATAACAGCCAGAATCAGAATGAATGAATGAATGATAATCGAACTTGAACGGGCTGAATGAGAGTCTATTGATTATCTTTTGAATGAGTGGTGATGAACTTTCGATATTATTGATCGTTATCCGAACAATGTCACCACAAGTAAGTTCTGAGCGAACCAACGTATACCGCCTGAATGACACTTCAAGTACAACGTTCATATTCGAATGTACCACACGGCTTCAAGGCAAGTCGTTTCACTGATCTCATGTTGCAGCTTTATTTCAATACAAACAAATAATACAGTCTTGTTTTCCTAACACGCATATCGGTTTACATGAATTGCGAACTTGAGGTTTCGGACTGCTAGGAGAAAAATCACTTTCGAACAACATATTATCAATATTTTTATTTCATATTTATCCAAACGATCATTTTCGGCCAAAGCGAGACGAGATGAGAAAAATTCTAATTAACATAAGATGATTTTAAATGCAGCTAATTGGTGGACAACTGTAGTTTTAGACAGGAAATGGCGAGTTTAATTTGTGAGCTGCGACACGAACCGTTTCCGCTTTGTGTAGAAAAACACGCGTCAACAACACGCACGCAAACAAGCAAACATGGCAAATTTTATTTGCATATCGTAAACATAGAATCGGATTTCGGGCATGCAATCACAGAAAAGGATGAGACACGTCTAGCTGACATCCGAATTTTGAAATTGAGCAAATATGCGTTGCCCATTATTGGTGGGCAGCACACTTTCAAACAATATTATAATTTCAGATTGTAACAAGCTTGTCATATTGTTGTTTCTTTCTGTTTCGTCAATATCGTCTTCCACACTGTTTTCTGACCATATCGCTTTATGAACCCTTTTGCTTATTTTGACCTTGACTTACTGCGCACAATTTGTCGTAATCTCGATCGCTTGGGACGTTCGGACATTTGAACGTAGCTTTGATTTTTTACTATGTTTTAATATATTTGTTTGCCTCAATACTGTACCGCTTTTCTAGACAAATTCTCGTTGGGTCCTGATATACCTGGGGATTTTGCGCGTCACTCAGCTTGGGACATTCCTTTGATTGTCAATTACAATCAAAAGAACTCAATTATTGGTGTTAACCGGGTAAAATGTCAATGTCAAAACAATATCGAGTACCTACCAAGTTACGTACACGAGTCAAAAATCAAAGCTAAGTTCAAATGTCCGAACGTCCCACGCTATCGAGATTAAGACAAATTGTGCGCAGTTAAAAAGGTCAAAATAAACAAAAGGGTCCATAAAGCGATAGGGTAATTGCAGGTCAGAAAAGCAGTTGCGAAGATGATATTGACGGGACAGAAAGAAAAAACACCGCCCCCCAAAGCCAGCATGTCTTTCGTTCCACGCTGACTTTCGGTTTTTACAACCTTTATCAGATCTGCACACTTGTCAATCGAAGGTTTTCTGTCAGTAATGAGATTTTTCTCCGAGGCACACACATAGGAACTCGAATCGGTACAAATACTAATCATGTTGCTTGGTGACACTTCATAGTTTGATGTAGCACAAAAACAACGTTTAGGAATGTACCACCGATAACGTGAAACGCTTATCAATCTCAGTGTCTAGCGATTCGTTATCCGCAACGGTTCAACCAAGATATGTGATATGATACACTGGTTCAAGCTGACAGTTTCCAACAGTGATGATTGGAGGCGATACAATACCTTGACCAACGACTTTGGTTTTTCTCATGCTGTTTGTTAGCCCAAATTCTTCGCATGTCGACTAAAAACAGTACATTATCGACTGGAGCTGTTCTTGAAAGTAAGTAATAAAGGCTGCATCGTCAGAAAACCCGCAGGTCACGGATTAGCACATGTCGTGCCTTGGTTTGTGCTCTCAACCGGTTCAGGTTGAAAAGCTTGCCATCACTTCGCGTGCGTAGGTAAATGCCTTCTGTTCTCGTCCTGAAAGCGTGCTTCAGAAGCAGCATTCTACATTCTATAACATTTGATGAACTCATGTGGAATTCCATCGTCACCAGAGGCCTTCCCATTTGCTAAGCCATCAATTGCTCCATTGAGATCATCGATAGTAGGGGAGTACCTAGATGTTCAATGGTTGGCAAACGCTCAACATTTTGAAGTAAATGCGGTAAAACCGTACTCTCCCTAGAGCAAACAAAGGAGAAGTGCTCTACCATTTTTCCATCTGCTGAGTTTTGTTGACAAACGATTTACCAGATTCAGACTTAATGGGAGTCGTTTTAAGTTTGTTTGAACCAACGGCTCTTTTAATCCCATCATACATACAGTGAAAATTTCCAGTATCCGCAGATTTTTTATACTGAGGCTAATTTCAGTCCAATATTCATTTGCACATCGTCTTGCTGTCTGTTGGACCTTATTTCTAGCTGCTCTTATAAGTCGTATGTTTTCATCTGTTGGCATAACTTTGAACTTCAAGAATGATGACCGTTTCTCATCCAACACAACGGTCATCTCAGAAGCTTTTTCTTCGAACCAGCCGCTCGTTCGAGCTTTCTTCGGACCGTAGGTGGAAAGTGCAACTCGCCATATGCAGCTTTTTGGCAATTCCCAATTTTCTGAAGCCGATTCAAGTGATGCTGTCTTATTTATTTCAGCTGCGAAGGCTTTTGCGAATCGCATCCTATATTATTGCGCTTAAAAAGAATAAGTTAAAGCTGATGCCAATGCTGAGAGAAAGAATGTTTCCAAGAGACTTTATGCAGTGGTTTTGCTTGAAAGATAGTGTTACTGGCACAAAGACTGAATTGTTTGCACATTTCTAAAAGGCGTTGTCCATTTTCGTTGTTTTTACCTACTCTGAACCTTCTGAGACAGTTTCGCCAAGACTCGTGATCTGCACCAACTCTGGCATTGAAATAACACAATACCACTACACAGTTTTTTGCGGCACGCTTTTGATGACTGTTGTGAGGTTAAGTTAAAAAGTGTCTTTTTCTGCAGGCGTCGCAGAGAGCGTAGGTGCATAAACGTTGACTAACGTAATGGTGCCAGTAATGCTCTGCTGATTTTGAGTCCAAATCCGTTCGCTCCCGCTGCTTTTTGTAGTCTATTTCGCACAGAAAACACAACTCCATGCAGTCGAAGCTCATCAGAACCCCGTGCTTCCCAAAAAGTATGTGTTCTCTTTCAGTTAGCAAACCAGTGTCTAACAAATGCGTTTCTTGCAGGGCAGCCACATCGACATTAAGTTTTTTTAACTCAATGTTAATCACAGCTGATTTTCTTACGCCTCTGATATTCGAGACGCCGTAATGAAATCCTGGAAGCATGGACCGGACGTTCCAGTTTCTCAGTTTCAGAACTGATATGCGTTGGTTAGTTATTCGTTTCGCTGATGGGTAATATAAACTCTTCTTGTCGGTTGATTCCTAATCCTCATGCACCCAATGAGAATAGTAGAACGTGGCAAGACGATACCTCAATAATGTGGGCTTCCGAGCTTGAGGCGGGCGGTAGCCGTCTAATGAGACCTGAAAATCTCTACTACCTTTGGAAGCAGCCCGAGGCGTTGAGCTCTACATCAGTCGAGCCATAGCTTTTAACTGGTATCTTCTTGTGTTATTATCCGTATAAGCGAAATGAAGTGTCCTCTCCATTGGTGCGTTTAGATGTACATTAGGGCAGTTCAATATGGAGAAATAGCTGTTGCCCTTGCAGCAAGTGCTCTCCCTCCAGAGGAATACCTAGGCTGATACGTTCAGACAATGATACCGTGGCTGGAGTGGGCAGGCTGATGTTGATTACAACTTCGGGCTACCTAACGGGATTCCGGCTCCGGATTTATCCTCCTCCTGAAGACTTTTTCATGATTGGTTGTATCCACAAGGCGGTATTAATTGCTGATGCCAAAGTCTGATGACAAATACCTAACATTTATGTGACCTACTTACGTACCAGACAGAGTAAAACATATGGTGAAAAAATAGTTAGAAAAATCATATTATTTTGGGCAAACATATGGAGCCCTTAGGAATATAATCGCGAAACAACACTTCAATTCCAGTGAATATCAATCACTGACCCGGGATTCGATCCTATGTGTACCTTTTGTACATTAAATATTCTCAACTCATTTCTGTCGCATTTTTCACTGCCAGTGTTGTAACATAACTCTAATTTTGTGTTAATGCTTCGAGATAATAAAACTTACTTTTCGGACTCACATCACACTTCTGGTTTGCTTGCTTGTGAACTCGAATTATGGAATCCAGTGTTTCATGATAGTAGCGACTAACAATCTCGACCTGAATCTCATCAATCGTTGGATATTACATTCTGAGGACAGGTTTTTCTTGCAAAGGAAGTGTATTGTAACAAATTCGCATTTGCGAATAACATCTTTAGTCTGTGCTTAATCCGTTATGGTTTTGAGTATATATTCGTTATATAATTAAACGTTTTCACATTAAAACATGGCGTATATCTGGATAGCGTCAAATTGATATGGCAAAGTGGTAAACTTTAACGAAACAACTTCACACTTTGGTGTTTGAAATAAGAAGGCTGGTCAGGATGCTCCATAAGGTTGATATCAAGCACTCTCGGACCCGGGTTTGTTGCGGATGAATATTGACGTGCGTAAATCTTAATAAATGTAACGTTTGGGCAAACAGGCTTTAGAAGGAAGATCGCACGCGCACACAAGCAAAGATATCAAGGAATATCGCGGCATGAGGAAAAGTGCTACAATTGGTCTACATCTTGCCTCTCCATCTTAGACATCTCGGGATTGTTCTGGTACATGCATTTTGAACTTGATACTTGTTAATACCGCGTCCAATGGTCGGACGACACTACTATTTCAGAAACAAAACTTTACGATACATCTGTTCTGATCAATTCCTTGTAGATCGCATTTTCTCGACCTGGCTTCCTATTCCGTTTAAAATATATCCGAATATGTTGCTTATTTTATTATTTAATTGAAAATGTCTATAACCCGGGCGTACTAATTGTTGAACCATCTTACTTTTTGAGAGAATAGCCGATTTGTCGATTAGAAGCCCTAATTTTGTTATGACAGAAATCTCCATACATTTATTCAAATACCGTTTCGTATGGAAATAAAAATGGCCTGCGAAGTGCAATGTCAAGAGGAAGAATTTAGATACATTTAGATGTATAGTGCCCACAATGAGTAACTCTGTTTCCTCGGTATGAAATCTCTGCAATTGAGGCAATTGTGTTTGAAATTGTTGTACATATAAAATGGTGCCCCGGACACGAAAATAAAAAAATCATTGCTACAATTTCTCAGAATTGTGAGGCCTAATATTACTTTAGTGTTCACACGTTATTCAGTGTTAGTTTTATCGCAGAGTAATAACTTCAGCTGATCCGATGTACATGAGCAAATAAGCTGCACATAGTTCTGATCACAGAGAGTCGTCGATGTGATTCATTACCGACGGTTGCCATTTCCTCTTTTATAAGATTACGGTGCGCTTGAACCTGAATCACTTTGCAATAGAGTATATGAACACCTTGTTTCTCTGTAATAACTTAATGAAATATGGCTTCAAGATGTATAATTACGAATAACACTTAGATGAAAACTAATTGTTATACCATTCTATGCGGGATGTTAGGTTATAGAAATGTGGATAGGAATGAAATGATGGCCTGTAGAAATACGCCAATGAACTTGCATGAGATTATTCTGTGTATTACGGTTGCGGTAGTCAAACACATGTTGTAAAGTTGCTTACGTTACACCGCTTCAGTTCATACCGCATCAGTTTGTAGGTTAATCGCAAATGCGATCGAATCTCCGACATGTTGACGTGGGTATGTTCATTTGAACGGGTGGAAAATTGCAATTTCAAATGAATTTCACCTTGAACTTTCGACCTAGCCGAACCGCCTCCCAATGAGAACCAACGGTTCAATCCTCGGTAAGGAACATCCTGGGTGTGAGCCAATAGGATAAAATAAAAACAACAGTTCATATAACGGGATATACATTGAGTGGGATGGGTCATGGCACATCTGAAAACATGTCATTGTTCAATTATGAATAATAAAGGACCGCGTTACACTATGAAACGAACTTTTATTTTGCTGCGCAAGTACATGAAACGTTGCATCGTAGCTGGTTGTGATTTGTCAATGTCAAACTTTTCATGAATCTCAAGAAAGTCCATTTTTTAATCTTACAGCAAAACAGTTTTCAATCAACAGTCTTATATACCAGTACAGTTTGATCCAATGTCATAAGTTAAGATAAAGTTGAGAACCGACAAATGGGTACCATAAAGCGAAACATTACTACAAGAACAACAGATGAGGCGAAAGATTTCCTCATTCAAATTTTCTAGCCTCGTATCAACTTCAGTTGAAAGTCTAGATTGTGTATTTACACGTTTCAAGTTGATCGATTGTTAATTACCACTAGAAATCGCCTTTAATTATTTGATGTTGGTAAATAAAATGGAAGGAATTTTATGTTTAAAATTAGCATCGTCAACTGGCAGCAAAATATACGACTTGCATCTCTCTCGCATCTCCCAAATTTTACAGTCCGATTACTGTTGTGTTTGTAAATTATGGAAAATTAGATAAACCACGATGTCCATCAAATGTGTTGACGACAATGTCACACCTTACAGTGTGAGTGAACTACACTCGCATTCAATGATTCATGAAAATGAATTCGGAGAAATGCCTTAAGGTCTCAGCGGTTTGCCATGAAGTAATGATTTCAAAACACCATGCACATAGAACCACATTAAAATGTATGTTGATCACCAGTAGATTAGTTGGGGCGTACCATACACAAACTCCAGTAATGAATACATCCTTTATGTTGTACCAACTCCCCTGTTTCGATTCGATTTCAAATGTCGTGTACGTACATAGATCAAGAACATACACAACCATTTAATACTATAATCGTCATGACACTCACGCCAAGTCTGATAGTGACATATCCAAGAAAGTCATCCAAATCAGAGGATTGTGTCTTCCGCGTCGATTGGCCAACCTCTTTGAAATAACGTCCCAATTGTTTGACACAACGCACCTCATTCAAATTTCGCATTGCTTCCAATAGGCTGGTCTCTTCGTCATGATCCCTGCCACACAAATTGCCATTCAGATAAACAACGAGCATCATTTCACAAAACACAACAATACGATGCTATCACACAAAGTGTTTTGAAAAGTATGAAGCAACTGAGTGATATTTAAGCGTTCATTAAACTATAGTCTATGGTTCTGATATACTTTCATCAATAAAAAATAGGAATGCAGTTACAACAGTTATTGCTCACTAGAATTTGGATTTATTTATTACCAAATGACTGGTCGCAACCACAAACCAGAATACTCGTCAATTTCATAATTCAACTTTTTCTATATGAATTTGAGTAAAATTGTTCCGTTGATAATCGGAATTGCCCACACTAGTGACAGTCTAGAATTGTAAACGGCGATTGTCCGGGCAAGCATGTCAAGTGACAAATGCAAATTTTGTTTCGAACCTCGCCAAAAAGATTTTACGTTAAGTGTCACAGAGCGGCTTGTTGAAATTTTCAATCATTTGTTTGATCTATCCCAGATTAGTGGTGTAGAAACCTGCTCAAACTAAACTACTCAATTGAGAAAGCTGTAAAACTGATGGCAACTGTGCCTGCAATATTAATTGCGGTACAGGTAACAACCTGCGATGTAAGGAAAGCAATGTACCCTACACCGTCTGTTTCTAATGAAACCAAAGCTAAGCAAGGCCTATTATGATGTAAGGGTCCGATATGTGTAAACTAGCATTAGGTTATCTTACGCATTATTGCAAATAAAAAGGCCCAGTATTCGTTACCGATTATCTGGTACTGTCTAGATCTAATCATGAAGCTATGATTGATAATAAATGACAAACAATTAGAATTAACAAAACAAACGTTGAGCCCCAGGCTTCATTAAAGCGAGTAGGACATTAAGATTTGCATCAACGAAACACTGAGTTGATCTGCTACAATCGTTTTTTTAGACATTTCACGTCAGCTAATGCTGATATTGTATTCGTCATTCATCTGGTGATTATTAAAAGAGGTATTTCGAGCTGTAAAACAAATTGCTGATTGATTCCATCAATCTCATTGGAAGGATGCTATTGATAGCAGAGACGATACTGCACCAACATGACTTTTATGCCAGCTTTAGGGTAAGCACAGGCAAGAAAGCTATCAAACATTGAACCATATAATCAAGATGATATATATCATCCGCCATGTCATTATTTCAAGATGAACCTTTGAATTACGAGTATCTTCCTGTTTGATTTTCAGGCCGTGGGTTAATACATTTGTAGAGATAATTTGGGCTTGTATTTAACCTATCTGATGCTCTCGCTCCTCTAGCGAATTGCACTCAATTAATTTTCGTTTATGCCAAGAGTAATAAATGTTTAAACACATGATAAACATATATCCGATGAAAGTATTTATATTGATGTTGCGGCGGCACGTACCATATTTCTAATCGCACGATATCTTTCGTTGGGTCATTGAGTTTGCTGTAGTCAACGGACGAAAAGAAATTATCATCAATTAAAAAATATATATCATGAAACAGACGAGATTGGACAACTCATTTCGTTTTATAGCTGCACATTATACATTATGCGATTTACTATTATAAATTGAATGTTGACTCGTTCAAAAATCCACATTTCCAAGCATTTACATCACTCGAATCACGACCGGCCTCGTGCTGTACACACCCATCAGGCAGACACGTTAATATCAGGATCTGTAATGTAATCTGTAATCAGTGGAGAAATGTTAAAAAAGTATGCAGATTTCATGCAAGCAAATGGGGATTTTTGTTCCAAACCATTGGTCTAACCTCATTTACATGTGTGTAGGCATATGTGATTGAACAGTTTGGTCATGCTAACTTTATCCGTTGGTGGACTACAAGTTCTAGCCTTGTTTAAGGCAAGATAACTTTGTACAGTCTACTCAATGAGTTCCAAGTTCATTGTTTAGGCATGACGTACAGTGATTTTTTTCAAATAGATTACTCAATAATGTTTGCCACATTCATGTAATGAATCTTTATCCAAGAGTCTGCTTGTAGACCTAGAAAATGCAATGGTAGTTCGGTAACCTTTTTTGCCAAATAATGGTAGGTTCACACATCTGTACAGATCTAGCGGTTGTTCAAAGTTGTGTTGTATCTTTTAAAAAATAGAATGATGACGGTTTTTTATAGTGTTTGTACGATAAATAGTTCAATTAGTTTTACTTTTGATAACTACTACTATAACTACTATAACTACTTTTAGAACTACTCGTATTTTTGTACACTTTTACCTGTAATTGTTTTAGTGAACTATATTATCTAAGTAGTTTTCCTCTGATCTTTAATTGGCCACAACAGCGCTTTTTGTACTTTTGCCATATCGTTTAAATTGTAAATGTCGAATTTTCGAATTTTTGGGTTCCGTGCAAAGCAGAATAATTGGAATTTGCTATTTTTATTGCATAATTGTTTCCTTTCAATAGTACCTTACTAATCTCACGTATTATCTCGTCCATATTTTGGTGGGTTTGGACGCTTAACTCAACCGTTGATAGACATATTGTTGTTTATCGCGTGACCAAAATATTTAGCAATGGTTTCAATTTGCTCCCGACATATTTGGCGGTTACCGTGTTGCTGCTGGGGATATCAGTGATACAACAAACTAGCGCAATGTTTCTACATTTGTTTTAATCTTGTGCAATATCCATCATTTGTTCACACGTCAAACTAATATTATTCGGACATTTTTGAGACTAGAGTGCCGAAAAGTATTCCATGTGCAATTTCCTTTTTTCATTTCTCCATGAATTTTACCCATAATACTGTGACATATACGGTTTTAAAATGATTCCTGTCATGCATTTGAATTTTAAAATTCATATAAGTTCATTTTTTCGAATACAATTTCAATTTTAAACAAATCGCATGTCTTAGCATTCAATTTTTCTCTAGAATCTTTGAAAACTTTTCATTTGTACGTTACTAATTGAAATAAATTTTTTCTATCATATTTGACGTATTATATTGTTGAAATTCGCTTGAAAAGATTCAAGAGGACATATTAAACCATCTGTACGCCTAAGTTGTGACACCTCTTACATACATTTGATTTATTCCTATTCTATACCATCCATTTAGTGTAAAGTAAACAATATCAAAATTATTTTACTAGAGACTTACAGTTGAAACTGTTGATTCCATTCTGGATTCAATGTACGACGGATAATTGTAGTATGATAGAGGTCCACAGATGCAGGCATAAAGTCTTCGCATCGACTACATGTAGCCGAAGACACATCCGTATCTTCTTGCTCACTGTGCAGTGTATCAGTTGTACTCAACCGCTTGTTCAGAGGCTGTGACTTGGAATCAGAAGAGCTTGTTGATAATGGCAACTGATGTTTGTCCGTCCGGTTGGCAAGAAATTGTTGAAAACTTGATGATAGTCCAAGTACACAGTAAGGGTCGCTGAAACCTGAGTAATAATTATTCGTGAAGCGAGATATTTTCACTTTAAAGGTTGAAATATGGAGCATATGTGCTTCAAAACAAAAAGCGTCTGTGCTCTCAGTTATTCAAATCATTCTTAATTTACAAACCCGCGAAATACCTCAACTTTTCAAACTCTAGTCATCTTTACTTCTCTCGAGTTAGCATAAAATGGTAATTTTATTGAAATTTCTTGTTTATTTTCACAGTAAACTTGAGGAAACATTGATAAAACCACATCAAAGAATTACAAGATAAAGATATCCTGGAGAATTTCGTAACAAACATTGAGTTCCTTAACCAGGTGTCAAATTATGAGCAATAAGTTATTATCGTATTGGGACTCATTTTACTAAAAGTCAGCATGGGTAAGCTGAACTAAGAAAGGTTAACACTTTATAAAACCAGAAATAATTTATCAAATCTGGTATAACTATTAATTCAATCTCGTGAATTTGGTGTAAAATAACACTGATAAACTACAGGTAGATCAACATTTGTTGTGAATCGGTAAGAAACCTCAATAGAACTTTGTTGAGTAATACTTTTTCTGAGAAATATTTGTGTTCCAGACTTCGGGTGCAAGCCCCTAAGTGTAAAGTAATAACCTGTAAGCGAATGCTCAGGGCTACGTATTGAACTCCCTACCCCGTAACGTTGCACATTCACCCAACTTGGATATATTCAAATCGAACTTGGACAACTTCATGTCGACCAATCCAAACATTGAAACAATATTCTGCATCATAAAGCTTTGAACCAATGCATCCAAGTAAACTATACATATTTACCCTATCAAACCGGTTGAAAACAATTTCTGCTCTATGTATTTTTACGTGATTCCTGAACTAATCAGTAGGCAAACAAACCCCGTTTTACTACCTATGTTATTTGTAATTCGCAGATTATTCTGTGGTTTTTGTAAAGCTATGTGCTTTTTAGACCATTAAATTGAATTGAATTGAATTGAATTGAAGGCACTTGGACTCGGAAGTTTCGTTATCAAGTCACAGTGGCTTATTTATCATGTTCTTTTCAATATTTTGATGTAGTACATGTGATATCGTAAAGGGTTTAAAGCGACTATATGTTTGACAACAGCCATCAAAGACTAGTTAGGAGATTACAAAAGCGTTGCTTGAGAAGAAATCGGGAGTCTTTCGGCCTATTCTGTCTTATTTATTAGGTAACATCCTTCTGAGATCCAGTCCTTGTGCGAGTATATTTTGGGGACCAGTACTTCGTGACACGTTTAAGTCACCGCTTGTTCCACGTTCTGCTACTTTTCAACAAGCCCTTGAATGACCTGGAATTTTTGAAGTGGTTGATCTTGAACTATTCTTCCTTCATACTAACTTTCAGCATAGCGGTGTTGTAGCGCTTTCGTTGATTCGACTACCCTATCCAGTTTTTTCTTCAAATTCAGCTTCCACTTGGCGACAAGTAAAAGATGGTTGGAAGCAACGTCAGCTCCTCGTTTGACCCATACATCTTGAAGAGTGCGTCGAAACTTCTTCCATATGCACACGTGGCCGATCTGGTTTTCTGTCGATAAATCTGGCGACACCCAGGTCGCCTTGTGCATCCTTGTGTAGTAAAAACACTTCTTCCGATGAATAGATTGCTTGAGGTGCATGAGTCGGCCAATCTCTCCACTTTGTCATTTATCTCGCCTTACCATTGCTGTCCATGATCTCCTCAAACTCTTGGTTGTCACCGCCAAACTTGGCGTTGAAGTCACCCATTACAATGACGATGTCCCTCTTTCGTCGGTCGTATGTGCTGGTATTCTGTTGTAAAAATCCTCCTTCTCCTCCTATTCACTTTCGTTCGTTGTGGCGTAGCACTGGATTATGTCCAAGACGGAAGCTGTCATGATCCATAGTCCGTGCGCCTCCCACCCAATGAGTGCTCTCTCGACCGACTTGGAAAGCATCAGGAAAACTCCCTGGGTGTGCGCGGAATGTTCCTGCTCGTGGCCCGAGTACAACAGTTATTCACCCGAAGTCAGTCGCATCTGCCCGAAACCAATCGATCTTGACTTGCTGATTCCTAAGACGATAAGGTTATAATTCCTCGTCTTTTCGGCCACTTGCATTGTCCTTCCAGTCCCATACTTGGTTCGGATAATACATGTGGCGATGGTAGTGATGGTTTTGGTGGAGATGATGGTCATCAGCCTGACGGCTTTCTGGCTTTCACCGCCCGACGTCATACACCTTCAAGTTAGGGTCCATCATATATCAGGTCCGTGTAGTCTGTTAGTATTCTTGTTGATGTTTCTGCAGCTAGAAAAAGATTTTTACAGGATGGGGTAGCTAGCCTCACGCTTAACATAACTCATTTTCGCAGTCGGGGCTTGAGACCGTCCTTTGGGAGTTATAATTGACATAGTTGTATCGTATTGAGACAACAATGATCCGCTCAGGGAATTTTACGTTGTGCAATTCAAGATTATTTCGAGATTTTTATTGGTCTAAAAAGCAACATGCTCAACAATTTCAATATGGATTTCTACAGCTTGATTTCTATATAAAGTGCTGTAATAGAAAGGTTGTTGATGTCATGAAATCTTCAGTGTGTCGGATATATTAATTCAATTTGCCCAGCAATGATCATATCTGAGCAAGACTGTTATCTTTCAACACAATTGTACTTAAGTATAGATGAACCTGATCATCTCTTGCTAATTTTGATTATTCAATTTTGGTTGGAATGCGTGCAAAATTTCAACGAATAAAAGCGATCTATATTTATATTATCCTCAGGGCTTTATTCAATTCGTCCAACCGATGGGTTTGTCTGAAGAAAATAGCACTCAAAAAGTGAAAAGTGATGCCATAATAACAAATAAACTGTAGGTTTGTTTGATAACGAAACGTGGTGTATGAGCGTCCAGTAAGCGCTAAGGCAAAGTTGGAAATGAAGTTATTGGAAGCAAAACATATTCATCGGTTTTTCAAAATTACTACGAAACATGGATGTGAGATCTACTGAAAATAACTTTACCAAACATCGAAATAGACTATAAAGCAGATAATAATGTTTACAATTCGAAAACTCTATGGAAAATTATTCGTTGAAGGAAAGGAAGCCGCAATTTTAAATACATTGGATGAAACTAACCATTCGAATCTTTTGGTTCAAGTCCACGCGCAGCTATAACAGTGACGTTCAGAAAAAAATTCGGTGGCTGAAATCGTATCGAATAATTTAAAATTAATAATTAAACATATTTCATATTAGTTCGGAGAAACTACGATTTATCGTTATCTTTATGACGATGAAATAATCAACCTTTCTCGAAAATAATTTGTAAAACGTTAATCAGTTTCGAGAATTCCTGCAAATATTAGCCAGTATATACAACGTGTGAAAGGTTGTACATTATTCGTCATTCTCCAAATGGAATAAACCTTGTTTAATAATTAAAAAAATCAAATAAATCAAACTTATATTTATAGCTGCTTAAGTGCACATTATTTGATTTGAATGTAAAATAAGAAAATGGTTTTATCCGTGTACTCAAATAATAAGCAATAAATTTTAAAACATCAGCAACCCTATCTTGTACTAAAATTTATATTATTTGAGTATCACCTATTGATTTCAGAAATTACAGAGGAAGCAGACTGCACTAACTTCTAATATTGGTCAAAAACACATCGCATACATAGTTCAATGAAATTGAGATTGAGACGATAAATTCTCGCATGAATGTGTTTCGTAGTAAATTTGATCAGACATTTCTTCGCAATGTTTGTTGTTTATGTAGTACCAATGGATTTATTTAGTCTTTAACTTGAGCTTACAACTTCCCAAACGGTTATGTAACCTTCAGTAGTTTACTTTCGATGCTGAATAAGTAAATTTACCAGACAATGGCAATGAAAATGTGTAAAACTAAAACACTTTTAGAAAATAATTGGCCCACATTAAACTCTAATATTTACACAAGAACTTCTAATGGAGCAAACTGAAGATGGATATTACGAAGAAAATACTTACATTTATTTTTTCAATATTTTAACGAATCTTTCTTGAAAGTGAACTTAACCCAAGTACAGAGGCATCATTGAATGCGTAAACTAATTTCAAATCTTAATAGAATCTTTTTCGATACATCAAAGTGAAAGCCACAAGGATGATTATTTTGCCACAATGGTTTCCGAACTTGATCAGCTCGAGGTGTAGGCAACTCATCCCAGCTTCTCTGTGCTTTATCTGCTGCAGATTCGTTAACCATCGAAGTCCCTCTATCCCCCGTTCATTTGATTTTTTTTGATCGATATTTGGCAGCTTACATATCGCATTAACTGAGCAAAAAATGTATTTTTATTTTTCTCAAGTATAGACGACAGAGCGTTGCTACGCATAAGTCAACTAAATTTCAATTCGATGACGCAGTATACACATTAACGTGATCGCGATAAAAACAAAATGTTTATTCAATGATGATTTGTTTTCACGAAACAGCTGACGAGCATTTTTGTGCGCAAATTTGAACTGTTATTTTGCTACAGCACACACGATTGTTCACATAGGGGAATCCTAATTTTGGGATATTAGTTTGTGTTTATGCGATACGTTATTTTCAGAGAAGAAAAAGGAATTTGTTGAACATTCACTCGTTGCAAACCATTAAAGTTGCTCGGACCTCATGACCTGTTAATCAACCCTCATTTAAACGTACAGTTTCCTCAGCATTGTTTTCATACATATTTTTGGCATCAAGTAAATAGTATGGGTGTATATATGTATGGATGAAAATAACGGCTTAATGAGTAAGTAGCAAGCGTGGTGTACATTGGAATGCTGAAAATAGATTATGATGGTTAATGTATGTGAAATTACTTCGAAGGATGGAAACATATATGGTGTTTTCATCATTGTATAATTTATTACAATAACCCTGCATATTTCATTATTGTTTTGTTTTAATGATACATGTAAATATGTACACAATTTTGACTATACGATTCACGCCGCGCTCGTGTTCTGCTTTGGGACAAGTATATCGCGTGTGACTGCCTGGGATTTGTATGCTGTTATTCGTTGCAAACTGTGTTCCGGTTTATTGCGTTTAATAATCAGAGACGTACTTTGTTAGTGGTGAAATCTCCGTTGGATCAACCGCTACAAATTGGTGGGCCCCGAACATTTTTCTTTTTGAAATTTTCGTTCGTACCTTATACTCCCATTTATTTTGATTTTGCTGTCATATCTATTTTTCATTTACTAAATGGATCTTAAATCAGCATTTTCTGATACGCTGACAAACTTTAGTCTTCCCTCTTTTGGTATGAACGACCCTCGCTTCTATTTCGCACAGATCGAAGCACTTTTCGAGTCTTACCGCGTAAAAACTCAACGATCCTAATATAATCGTGTAGTTGGTATGTTACCATCGTCAGTCGCAAAGAAGGTTGCTTATTTAATTTACAACCGCACTGCTGATAATCCGTACGATGCACTCAAACATGCCATTATCTCACGTACTTCATATACTGACGAGCAAAACATACGGAAACTTTTGTCCGGTTTAGAAATGGGTGATCACACTACCTCACAACACCTGCGACACATGCTGCAGTTACAAGGAGACAAGCCTGTTGACGACAAAATTATCCGCGAATTGTGGCAAAAAAGTTTATCAGCAGACGTCCGTAAAGTGTTAACCATTATGGATGAGAATACTAGTTTGCAACACCTGGCACGAATAGCCGATGAGGTACATGATATATCGCATGGTAGTACGTTATCTCATGTCCGACACACCACTGACGCGCATACAAGCATCCCTGTCCAGAATGATTTTGAAGAGTTAAAATCGATGTTCCAT
>JACCGJ010007362.1:0-23177 GCA_013407085.1 Atriophallophorus winterbourni
TACTCGGGCTCTGAGAATATGTCGTTACACTTTGCTGCGTTCACACTGGATGCTGGCCTTTGTCCAATTTTGAATATCCAAATGCATAATTTGCCAAAGAAAGCGATCAGCGAACAACATACGAGTAGCACGGATGCGAGGTGGGAAAGGGAATGAAATTGTTCACAAATGGAATTCTTAAGTAACGTTGGCACTAAAGGATGGGGATGGTCAATGGATTAACCACATAATAAAGACGAGGTCGAATTGGGGAAAAGGACATGTTTAACTCTGAAGAATAAAGTTGATTGCTATTGCTGTAAGTCACTCTCATGTTACTAAGCCTCTGCTAAATGCTTGAGATCGAATTTAGATCGACTGATTCTGGCGAGTTGTATACGAAGAAATCCATCTGCAAATGTATTCAATGAAGCAGGCAGAAAACGTATATCACTCGAAAAGTGCGAAATATAGTCAAGTTGACTTATCTCACTGCACAAATATCTATGAGATGAAGCAGACAGGGCAAATTTCAGAGGTTTGTGGTCTGCCTAACCAGTGAAATTGTGGTCTTCCAGCAAATGTCGAAAATAATATTAATAATCAAGCGCATGCGGATCCTGATCTTAATGTCCCTACCTGATGGGTGTAAACAGCACAAAACCGGTTGTGGTGTATATGTGATGGAAATGCACGCAAATGAATATTTTGATTAATAATAATTGATTTTCTATCCAAGGTCGCGCGTAGTTTGAAAACTGTACGTGATTCTCAAATATTTCATCTTATACTAATAAACCTTCGAAATCTTGTCCAATCTTATTACAACTCAGTGATAAAATCGTTGCATCACACATCTTGGACTCTAAGAATGTTATCAAATCGATTTCGACATATAACAATGTCGATATTAAACCTGATCATACACCATTGCAACGGAGATCCAGGTTCAACAAGCGTACCGTTACTACTCAATTTTCCACCGAATCTTCCGCAAGAATAACGATATTGTCACAAACGTTCAAGGTCTCCTTGCTGTGAAATTTTATCTGCCTACTTGTCATTTGTCAGTAGTTCAAATGCAAAATACCGTGATAAGTGTCGTTTAAGGACATCTCTTCAACATTTCATTCACAAATGGAAGGGTTACTTATGAAGTTCAGCGAGGTACGTCCGGTTGTTTTCTAGGCAGTCCTTCGGTACCGGAAGTATAGCTCTGTCGTTTTGTCTTCGTCATGCTGAAGGGTGATAATAAACTGTATCTTTAAAAACACCGGTAATAGGTAGAATATTTATACTGCCGATGTGTAATATCATGAAAGTGTAATATCAACCAATCATAGAGTAGTATTTGACTCTCGTTGGAGCAGAAACGTTTCCTTAAAAATGTTATCCAATCATTCGACATGACGCCCAAGAATGAGAAGTGCACTTTCCACGATAGTCTACATAGATTAGACAGTCATCTGCTGACTGACAGGATGAATGAGTCAGCAATCAGCACACACGACGATCATAGCGATTGTATGGAGTTCACCGTGATTGACTTAAGTTCACCGTTTCTATAAAAATTAATGGAAATTAAGGACTAAAATTAGGATGCGTCCTATACATAGGTACACAGTTTTTTCATCGTTTTTAGGGTCAAATATCCACTGCGTCCTATACTAGGTATCGTCCTATACGCGGGTATTTACGGTAGATTACGCCTGTATTTGATTGGTGGCTTATGAAAACAGAGAATTGTCTGGAATAATATGGTGACATGGTCACTTTTCCCCAAAGGTGAGTCGTAAGAGAGGTTTTGGACATCTTTGGGACCTTTAGACAAAAGTAAGTCCAGTGTAGATGGTGAATGTCCATCTCGGTACCTAGCTTTCTCACTGATGGAGCGCACTGGAGTGCATCCAATCGAGATGTACCTGGTAAATTCTATCAGAGGTCGTCTGAGTGTCCCAGTCAATACCCGGTAGGTTTAAGTCACTTATTAAATAGACTCGTGGGGCAGTTCTGAGCAACCGGTTAAGATGTTCCCTAAGTTCCTGGTCCTCCTCCTCAGAAGCGCCGGGTGCCCTGTATAAGCAGCCTAAGGCAAAAGAGAGCTAACCGTCAGTGACGATTGTCGAGAACAGCTGGATGCCAAAGGTGGCCATTTTGATACCAGTTTTGGTATTTAATATCATGCTGTAGTAGTATTATAGCTCCTTTATCCGCGTCTACCATTTAGTCTATCCGATCTGATGGCTGTATATGTCGAAAAAGATCAACTGGAATAATATCTGTCTCTTAATGCCAAATCTCTGATATACCTAGGATCCTAGATTTACTTTTGGAGGCTTTCTGCATTAATTCCAGCCATTTACTGCGCACGCTGCAGGCATTTGTGTATAGTATGCTCACAGCATTTCGATGTACCCCGCCAAATTTCGAAAAAACCTCGGGTGCAAAACCCGAGATATTACCAAGTTTTTGGGTATGTCCAAATAAGTCGCTGGAAGGTTGTGGCGTAGAGGTTCTTAATGCAGCAGCGTTGAGCGCATACGAAGCGAGGCTTTCGTTCGCTGCATCACAACATAACAAAGATTCGTCCCCTATATTCTCTACCAGCACTTGAGCATTCTTGATTGAAATATCCGCGGTTGCGGAGTTTTTTCCTAGGCGTTTATCTGGGTTACTCTTCGGTTTTGCCACGTTGCTACTCGAACGCTGGAACGCAAAATAATTTGCTTAAACTGGGCGGTTATCTTGAACTAATTTATACAAACCATTTGTATTGGTATGTATTTGGTCGCTTTTGGAAAGAAACAGGTCTCTGTCTCTCTGGTTTCTGAATTCAACCAAGATTGGCCTTGCTTGATTTCCTTTCTTGTACAGACCGATTCTGTGTACCCGAACTATCTGTAGATTGGGCTTAAGTTCTGCTAGACGCAATAAATTGTGCATGCATTGGCGATCTAAACTGCGTCGTGATTTAGACTCCTGTATAAAAGGATCTTGCTCGTTTTGGATCAGAATATTTCTGGTCCTGGTTTTCAAACTTATGTAAGGAAAAGCGCCCTTTAATGCAACGCTCGCAATTCTCTGCGGATTGAAGCTAATTGCGAGTTAATTGCCGCTAAATTGCCGAGACGCGGCTCGGTTTTCTTACTTGTTGGCGAGCGCGGTAACTTTTAAGCTGGCTGGCTCTTCTTACGCTGCCTAACCACATTGTTGTTAGTTTTTCCCCGATTTTCTTCAGCTGTATTTCGTACACCCGCCGGCTTATACAAGATTGGTTTGGGCGATGCCGCAACTTGCGCATAAGATTTCTGGGTTGGTTCCTGCAGTGTCGCGAGTGACTGGGAAACTTGCTTACGATAAGCCTCCCATACAACTTCTTTACATTCCATGCAGACCCATTCGAACCATGTATGGGCTGCATGCACGGTTTAATGGCCCTTTGGTATACTAGATCACTTTTGGTGCGCCCAGCGCCTGCATGTACAACACTCGATACCTTTGGCTACATGCTTACCACAACCCGCCTTTGAGCATGGGACATTAATGTGAGTCATGATGCTGATATATGAAATAGATATTTATATTTTCGTAGTGCACGTAATATAGATTGCAATTTCACAGAATCAGCAAAAATTCGGAATATTTAATCAGAGCGTAGGAAATACAACCAAGTTGAACGTACCGCGCAAGTTGAAAAGAAAATAATGGAGCTATATCCTGTTGCTGTAAAAACGCATGACATTTTCGCTCTTATTCGTTCTTTTGAACTATCAAGAAGTCACATTTATGTTTTAGATAACACACTAAGACCAGACGAAAACAAAGCCCTTATAAGTCAGGATAAGCTGAAATCACCAAGTAAACTTTTCAAGTTAACATCATCCAACTCACCCAGCAACATAGATTTATTTATCAAGTATTGTAATTCATCCGTAGCTGAAACAATTATAAGTTCACGTGATGCGATCTGTGAAGATTTCCTTCTATACTTTAACTCTACCTACAAAAATTCAAACTGCGTTTATACAACCAGTCAACTTCCCTGGCCCACTATACTTAATACTTTGAGTATAAACCTGAGTGACATAACTAAATTCTGTCAGCAAGCAACTGTCAGTCTTAAGCCTGACATAGCAAGCATACCTCCAGCCATATGCAAAATGGATGCCAAGGACTTTCAACTTACCTTGCTGAACTTATTCAACGCATCTATCGAATCTGGTACTTTTTCGCCAGAATGGAAACACTCAATTATTATACCCAGACACAGCACGGCTTCCTTAACAAAAGATCCTGCATCACCTGCCAGTTATAATAATTAGACTGCATCACAGTTCAATTGAAAATGGTTTAGCAGTCATAGTTTTCTTTCTTGATATAAACAAATCTTTTGACACAGCAACACAAACTATCACTATCTAAGATAAGTTCATTTGGTATAGGTGGGAATCTTCTTTCTTGTCTCACCTCTTTTCTAACAAATCGCGAACCCTGCCGATTCCAAGTGGCGTGATACAATGCTGTTTTAGTTTCATAACTTTTTCTCCTATACATATACTATGTACATACAGTCATGTCATATTTAACTATTTTTGTTTGCAGACGACATGAAAGTAGTCATTTATTTCCTATCTCCAGAAGAACAAACTTACATTGCCAGGCTGAACAAATATTTCACTGCATTATCCAACTGGGGTGAAATTAATGGTCTCCCATTCTCTGTAGATAAATCATAGTGTATGCTTTTGAGATGCACAATTCCTGATAGATCAATCCATCTTATTAGTGAGCCCATTCAAATTATCGACTGCACACTTGATCTTGGGCTCAGATATTCTGCATCGCTAACATTCAACGAGCATATACATCACATGATTTCGAAGGCGAAGCAGAGAGTAAATATGATTCATAAGTTTTTCACTCTCCCACACTGTAAGTTAGATTTTTAGAAACTTTTCATTATACCTCTCTTTGATTACTGTAATATAATATATAGCAGTATAAGCAAAACAGATAGCATCGTTTTGGAAAAAGTAGAACGTACTTTTGTAGTAGACTGTTTACTACAATAACTTCCCCAAGAATGTAGGAGAAAAAGCACAGGAGAATGAAGCTTTATCACGGTAGCCAAAAACGTGCACCAAGGTAAAGCGGAGCAATCACGGTACACGAGTCAATGGAAATTGTGTCAAGTTCAATTAATGTTACATACAGTAAAACAAAGTTGTTACACTTTTACCAAATCAATCATTGGATATAGCTCTAATCAATCATATTAAGAAAGGTGTAAGCAGCTCATCCTAGAACCAATATGGTTCCGTAGAATTAGACAAAACATAATACTGTTTTTAGAATATTATCCTCCGCTAATATAGATATAAACTCGACTATTCGCTTCCGACAAGGTTCTAGGCACAATTTAAGAAATCAAGATAACATATTGGAACTACCTAGATTCTGCACGTAACTCAGCCAAGGACGGTCCCAAGCCCGTCTGAGAAAGGAGAAAGGTTGAGCTTAGGGCTAGCAACCCTATTCCGTAAAACCTACATTGCTACGAAAACGATGACAACAGATCCGAAAATTCTACAGAAGTGACGCGAACCTTACAAAAGGTCCCATGACAGATGGAGATGAAAGCCGAAAGGAAGAGTCCAGCCCGATGACCGATCTCCTTGTGCCGAAAAGAACGATAAGACTTGGTTGCTGGAACGTTCGAACGCTGTATCAAGCTGGCTCAAGCCAAACATGAGCTCAACAGGTATGATCAGAGTATACTTGGAATGTCCGAGGTGAGATGGACCGGCTCTGGACAGCGAAAGCTAGATAGCGGTGAGACTATTATTTGGTCAGCAAGGCAAGATAACCTCTATCATGGTGGAGTCGCTCTGCTTGCAAGCAGAAAGAACAGCAGTACGATCATGCAATGGAAGTGTGTAAACGAGCGACTCCTATATGCCAGACTAAACTCGAGCTTTTGCAAACTCTCGATTGTGGTAGCATACGCTCAAACAGAAGATGCATCCCAAGAGGAGAAAGACCGGTTTTACGAAGCCATGCAATCAGTCTTGAGGGTCATCCCAAAGCACGACCTACTGGTGGTAATAGGAGATTTTAACGCTAGAACCGGAACTGTAAATACGGGCAGGAAGCGTACCATGGGAGTGCATGGTGTTGGTCAACATAATGATAATGGGGAGAGGCTACTTGACTTCTGCGAAGAGAACGATCTTGTCGTTAAAGGCGCCCTATTCCCCCACAAAAAATCCATAGAAAAACCTGGTCTTCTCCGGACGGCAGAACAGAAAGCCAAATTGATAACATGATGATAAATGGAGGCGCTCGTTACACGATGTGAGGGTCATGCGTGGTGCCGATATTGGTAGCGACCATTTCCTAGTTGTGGGAAAGATTTGTTTGAAACCGAGAAGGGCAAATATCGGGATTCAGCGCAGCCCACGGTTGAATGTGAATAAGCTGAGCGATGACGCCACGGGAAAAGCTTTTGGCAATATCCTGAGAGAGGAAATCAGCGCCCGGCCCAAGGATTCAATGACGATTGATGTTTTCAACCACATACTAAAGGCCGTCGGAGAAAAAGTCCTCGGGTACTTACAGAGGGGCAAAGCCTAGTGGATCTCGTCAAAAACCTGGCAACTCATAGAAGAGAGAAAAGATGTAAAGAAACGCATGCTGAGCAAGAAACCGTCTAATGTATGGAATCTCATCACTGAAGAGTATAGAATGAAAGAAAAAGAGGTTAAAAAATCAGCGTATGGAAGCACAAGCCTGATCCAGGCAAAGTGCCGCACAGTCAGAGACTGCACGTGGGCTAAGATACTGTCAGGTTGCCCAGGCCTTAAAAAATCAGCGAGGAAGGACAAAAGACGGTATATGGAAAACCTGACACAACAAGCAGAAGAGGCGTGCCGAAGGAATGATTTGAGAACGTTATATCAGATTAATCGAAAGCTCTGCAATCGTAGTCAGACAAGCAATCAACAAGTGAGGATCCAGGGTGGAGATGTAATAACTGATACAAAAGAAGAGTTAGCCAGATGGCGAGAACATTTTGAGCGCATTCTAAACCGCCCACCGCCTCAAACCAACGTCGATATACCTGAGACAGCTACAGACCTCGAAGTCAACACAGACCCCATCAGCCTCCAAGAGGTGCAATTTGCTATCCAGAGGTTGAAAAAAGGGGAAGGCACCAGGTGACGATGGAGTGTATGCCGAACTGCTCAAGGCGGAAACCGAAGAGACGCCGAAAGTTTTGCGAGACCTATTCCAGAACATCTGGGATACTGAGCACATACCGGACGACTGGCGTTCGGGTACTATAATCAAACTTCCCAGGAAAAGAGACTTGAGCTACTGCACCAATTTGCAAGGTATTACGCTTCTATCAGTCACGAGCAAAGTATTCTGCCGCATCATTCTCCGACGTGTCTCCAATGCAGTTGAATCCATATTACGACAAGAGCAAGCCGGGTTCAGGAAAGGAAAATCTTGCATTGACCAAATCTTTGTCCTCCGTCAGATCCTGGAGCAAACACATGAATGGAATGCAGAGCTATGTGTGGCCTACATCGACTTCGATAGCGTTTACCGACCAGTGTTATGGAAAATCCTCCGTCATTACGGTATACCATCAAAGATAGTAAATCTCATAAAAAACCTTTTATGAGAAGTTTGAATGCCAAGTCGCTCACAATGGAATGATCACTGAGAAGTTTGAGGTTCGTACGGGAGTGAGGCAAGGATGTATCCTCTCACCGATACTCTTCTCCCTACCAATAGACTGGATTATGAGACAGGTGACCGATGGCAGGGCAGCAGGCATTCCATGGACACCACCGGGACCTCTAGAAGACCTGGACTATGCGGATGATGTTGCCCTCTTGGCATGCAAGATCAGTAGCATCCAGAACAAGAGCGATCGACTATCGACCATTGGCAAGACGGTGGGTTTAGAAATTAACGCTGGCAAATCGGAGGTAATGCGGAAGAATGTTTCGGAGCAACCACCAGTGTTCGTCGACGGTCAACCGCTCAGTGGGGTTACAGATACAGTCTACCTTGGGAGCAAACTGACTGTAAATGGTGACTGTGAAGATGAGGTCAGGAGAAGGATCGGGAAGGCGAACCAAGCATTGTGTATGCTGAATTCCATTTGGAAATCCTCCGCTCTCAGCATTAACACGATCAGACTCTTCAAGAGCAACGTTCTGGGTGTGTTGCTGTATGCATCGGAATGCTGGAATACGGCCGCTGCCATTGAGCGCAGAATGAATGTGTTCCAAACTAAGTACTTGAGAAGGATTCTACAGATTTTTTGGCCACACACCATTTCGAAAGAAGAGCTCCCGCGAAAAACCTGTCTGGAGGTGGTATCTACCGTAGTCAAAAGACGACGGTGGAGATGGTTCGGTGATGTATACAGGATGGATCCCAGTTCGAATACGAAGGTAGCCATTCACTGGCTTCCGCAAGGTAAACGAAAAAGGGGACGGCCCAAAGAAACTTGGCGCATAAAGTTGGAACGCGAACTACACGCACAATGATTCACGGTGCAAACGGCAACGGAAGCAGCGGCAGACCGAAAACACTGGCTTGGGGTAGTCTTGGCCTCATGTGCCACCCGGCACGGAAGAGACTGAGTGAGTAAGTGTGAGTAATATATAGCAGCATAAACAAAACCGATAGCATCATTTTGGAAAAAGTACAACTTACTTTTATCAATCAATTGGAAGTAAACTGGTTTTCAGGCGCCAGTCACCCCCCTCTCGCCCCTTCTCCTGTTGGTAGAAGCAGCTCCGCCGGGTTCGGGGAGCCACTCGTGCAGGCCAGAAGCTGGAATTGGTTGTCAAAGGCTATTTGAGACGAGCGGCATATGGGAGCATTTTATAAACAGTTGGAGCTTATCCCCACTGCCACCCTCGGCTATGACAACCTTTGGGGTTACCATCGATTGTATTGCGTCACTGACCGCACATAACTTAGTGGGTAGCATGCGAACAGTATGTCAAGCAAGTACGACGATAAGTACAACATCGATGTATATGAAATCACAAGCCTGGATGCATGCAAAGTTCGTACAGTCACAGAATGCAGGTTGGCTACGATACGGTCGGGTTACCAACAAGTAGCAGTAAGACTGCAGTGTGCACGATTTAGCGGAATGCTACCAGCGCAGTCGCGCACGGTGGATATTGAACCCAAAAATTGCTTAACAAATTTACATAATGAGAATAAGCGGGGCCGGTTTAGTATGTGATCTACCTGAATATTATTAAATTGCTTTGAAAATGATGAATATTATTAAATATACTCATATTAAATTTATGTAATTGGTTCAACATGTGCCGAGAAGTTTACTCTTCAATAGTGTAAGCCAATAAGCGAGGTCAAACGGTGGGAACTGACGCAAATCCTGTTGAAATAGACGAAGCACGCTTTACGGGAAGAAGAAAATACAATCGAGTGCGTCTTTCTAATGGTGATGGAAAAGCCGAATCAACTGACAGTGAAGCAGATGTAGTAATAGACGAAGAATAGACGGACGATGGATT
Organism: Atriophallophorus winterbourni; assembly: GCA_013407085.1. Lineage (NCBI taxonomy): Eukaryota > Metazoa > Platyhelminthes > Trematoda > Plagiorchiida > Microphallidae > Atriophallophorus > Atriophallophorus winterbourni. Next base: position 9,555 of record JACCGJ010007362.1, read on the forward strand.
TTGGCCTTAACAATGTCTTGGATTGCCGTTACTCTTATGCCGCAAATAGAGACCGAGCTACTTTATAAGCAATTATTCGAAGAGAAGTTCAAGAAGGCTCCGTCATCCACTCAATGAATAGCCCGCATGCTCGACTCTAAAGCGCTATTCCAATCATTCCAACGTTAACCATCAGCAAAGCCGGGGGAGGCAGTGTGGAGAAGCACACTGTTTATAAAATGCTCCCATATGGCGCACGTCTCAAATAGACTCTGACAACCAAGTCCAGCTTCTGGCCTGCATGAGCGGTTCACCGAGCCCGGCAGAAATGATTCTGCCAACAGGAGAAGGGGTGAGGGCGAGTGACTGGCGCCCAAAAACCAGTTTGCTTCGGGCAGATGGACCTCGTTAGCCTGGGAGGGCATTTCATCTAAGGGAAGGAAAACCCTGTTTTTATACCTCCGCTGCCTTGCAGGATACCTGATCGCGGGAAAGGCTTCGTGAGAAAACATTGAGGAAAAACCTGGAACAGAGTCTGGTAGACGGTTAGTTGGAGCACACCACTTCTTTCTGGCAACTCCCTGCTGCTTTGCAGGTCGCACTTGGTTGTGAAAAGGCTAGAGAAGCTGACTCGAACAAACGCCGAAAGGTGCTGGGGACACCGCTTTGTACTCAAATTCCGAAGAATATTCATTGAAGCAGACTCATCCTCCAGGAGGAGATAGTCGCACACAAGTACAAGTATGTGACAACGTATTAAGCGAAAATGGATCCAATAAGTCAAACAGCCCTGTGTGTGTGACATTGTGCTTAACACCTGCCACTACATTTTACGTTTGTTATTTTGTCCAGGATAGTTGGAACCAAGCTTCTATCTGAACAGAGTTTCGGAGTGCGTTTCAACGAAGAGCTACATCGCATATCAACATGATCACAATCACATGTAATACTCCAGTGGTCGATTTTTTAATACAACCTTTATAACGATCACCGAGGGTGAAAAGGTCAATTCAGGTCGGCATCTCAATGTGACCGAGTGCCCGCTAAAATAAACACGCTAAAGCGTTCATGCCAGAAAGAGTGTTACAAACCAACAATCTATATTGCACAGCGTTGCATGCTTTTAGCGTTGAAATCTGTGCGTTCATCTTTAAGATTCAACATACACACAGAAGTCTATGCGATTTGGTCTATGAATTTGGTTTCCTTTTAAAACAAGGATATCTGGGTTTATCGTTATCTTGAAAAGGCACAATGCCTCATATGGGCTGAAAGACAACGAGCAACTCGGTCAGCCAGAGCAGATACTCACTTTCCAACTTCCGATGGGAAAAAGAGTCACCGAGACGATATCTCCATCCAACGCTTTTTCCCGACACTTGCCCAAAATGACAATGGGTTGTCTTATTGATTGGATGTTGAACGTAGGCGTAAAAGCGGTTGAGCACTCGAAGTTTCCCTTAAAATGAATAAAATATTCAAGTTCAAATAGTCGAAATCAAACATAGACGTATAGAAAACAGCTTCATTGAGAATAATCAGACAGTAAATTGATATATTGCTTATGAATCGTCTAAGCGGCAGACTGAGTCGCAAAACTATCCGGCGGACATCACGAAATATACTAGCAAAGTGCATAAGCGAATAAACTTCATTCTAGACGCGAGTGATCAAAATTGGCACAACAATCACTTTTTACCGTGAAGTGAAGTTTGAGGAAAGTTCATTTTATCAACGGATGTTGATTCGAACTGGTTCACATTTGATATGTCAGCTACAGAACACAACAAAAGAGCATGAAGGCGCACCCTTGAGCTACCATCAATTGTGTTGCGTCACTGACCGCACTCAACGTGGCGGGCAGCATGTTTAAAGCATGTCAAGCAAGTACCACAGTAAATACAGCATCGATGTATATGAAATCACAAGCCTGGATGCATGCAAAGTTCCGTACAGTCAGAGAATGCAGGTTGATTACGATACTGTCGGGGTACCCAATCATAGCCGGATATAATTGAAAGTAGCAGTAAGACGGTAGCGTGCGGAATGCTACCAGCGCAGTCGCGCACAGTGGATATTGAACCAACAAATTGCTTAACAAATTTACATAATGAAAATAAATGGTGCCGGTTTAGTGTGTGATCTACCTACATGTTCATAGTTCAGCTCGTGATCTACCTAAATATTATTAAATTGCTTTGAAATTGATGAATATTATTACATATACTCGTATTAAATATTATCTGAAAGGAGCAGGACAACTATATGTAATTGGTTCAACATGTGGTGAGAAGTTTGCTCTTTCTTAGTGTGAGTCAATAAGTGTGGTCAAACGTTGAGAACTGACGCAAATCCTGTTTGAAATAGACGAAGCACGCTTTGGTGGAATAAGAAAATACAATCGAGTGCGTCTTCTTAATGGTGACGAAAGAGCCGAATCAACTGACAGTGAAGGAGATGTAGTAACCAACAGAAACCGCAAACAAAGAATAGACGGGCCATGGGTTTTTGACCTCAACAATGTCTTGGATTGTCGTTAATCTGATGTTGCAAAAAGACCGAGCTACTTTAGAACAAATTACGCGTAGAGAATTTCAAGAAGGCTTCGTCATCCACTCAGAAGAATGGCACGCCTACTCAAATCTAAATCGTTATTTCAATCATTCAACCGTCAACCACCAGCAAAGCTATATTGATCAAGAAGGAACACATACGCAAAACATTGAACGATCTTGGCTAGAAGGAGGAGTTCCAATACACGCATTGCAACCCATTTAGATTTTATTAGTTGGAAAATTCTATACTCAAATGAAGAAAATATTTTTCTCTTTTTAAATGATATTCACACTGTATCTAAAGTATGATTGTATTAAATAAATTCTTTTTTAGTAGATCAAATTTTCTTGTGTAGATCACATACTAAACCGGCACCGAATATGTAGTCAGTTAGAGGTGCTTGGCGATAGCCTGGATACGAATCACGAAACCGATTACGGTTGAGCAGCCAGCGTGGCATACATTATCACCGGTAATGAGAACACACTGAATTTTCCTGAGCATGATTAAATTAACAACTTTTGGTCTTAGTGTGAGCGACCCAATACTATCATCGATCTTGTGGTTGGTGTGAGAAAAACAGAAAAGCTTATAACAAACCACCAGCGTCAAAGCAAAAAGCGTAAGCAATGCAATAGAAATGGGAAACTTACATAAATCACTGCTGTCGGATTGACCTAGATAAGAAAAAAAGAATTAATGTGAGCGTCAAATAAATACTGATATACCGATAGCTTTTCTTTTTGGATACGCTTTTAGATGAATTAGACAATGTGACGCTTTAGATAGAGCGTTATCATGCATTGTCATGTTATGAAACTGATAGATTTCATCACATATAGAACACTCAAACGCCTTCTGAGAATAAGTCTCACCTGAAAGTCGGATAGACATGATCTTGGTGACGACGAGAGTCAAGGTTTGAGTGACAATCGTTTTGGAAAACGCAGGCTACCGGTAGATACACACGCGTCAGTCAAGGAATCAACAAAGCTGCCTGAAAACCTCCTTGAGTGAAACTTAAGGGTGGCAAAGGATTTCATGTCACATGGTCTGGAGCCAAACTTGTACTTCATGATGGCGACGAGAAAGGTTTCAGGAGAAAACCGGCAAAGAAATTTCAGTGACGTTTGTAGTCAGTGCAGCTGCGAGTCGCGCTGTTAGACACGAAAGGATCGCAACGTTCAAACAAGAAAACGTGGCGACAAGTTGTTACTTGCATAATAAACCAGATGAACGTTCCTGTCTGAATGAACTCGGATATCAGGCAAAGCGAATCACAGAAAATTAAATTACGGGATATGAACAGGATTAAGATATGTAGTAGCATTTGTTGGGTTCCCAACTCGAAGCACCGGGATTAGCACACAAATCAAATCTCAGCTTTGAAAGTAATAAAGAAAATTAGTAAAAATGTGCATGATGAGAAACACGGAAACCACATGCAGAGACTAACCTTGGATTGAATCGACGATTTAACACTGGTTCTGTTACGACCGACATTTGTGAACGAACAGAAAAGTTGAGAGAAATCTGATTTGGTTCCACAATGCTATTCTATTAATACAACACGTAAAGACCGGAAACAACTTCTAAAATAAAGCAAATTTTGCTCAAAGGCACAACCCGGTGTATAAAAGGCAAGCATCGAGGCGACACACAGAATTAACGCCATTTTGAATGAAACTGACTAAGTTCATTACTTTAACCCGCTAATACTTTCATATCTGGAGTTGCTTGGGATAATAATCGAGTCCAGAAATAGGCTTCAAGATTCCGCTTTCTCCCATTTTCGTTTCGTTCCTCAAACGTAATCAAAAAGGAGAGTTCAGTAGAGTTCTGTCACTCACATAAATGAGAACCTTTTGATCAATGAAAACCCGCGTAATCAGCAACCAGTCACTGTTCAGTTAGTTTGGCTTAGTCATTCATGAATGATTGTCATGGATAGTCAGTCAAAACAACTTACCCTCATCTACACTTACGCTTCACAGCAGCAAAATTCCTAGTTCAATCCCACTCAAGAACAAACATTAGGCTTATTGGATAGCAACACGCTAAAACTTGATTTAATGTTTTGCCCCTACAACAATTGACAATAGTCTCCACCTAATGGGTTCGAGTGTCACGGCAAATCGGGTATGATCAAAAACGTTTAGCTATCGTTTTGTTTCCACACATGCATAAGAGATGACGGTCAATTTGTGGAAGCATGGACCGCGCGTGACAAAGTCAGCAAACTAAAGAACAACAATTCTCTACCAAAAGTATCATCCAGAGACACGCATGTATGATGTATGAAATCACAAGCCTGGATCAAGGCAAAAATGCCGCATAACCAGAAACTGCTCGTGGGCCAAGATACTGTCAGGCTGCACAGGCCTTGACAAATGGCAATGGGACTACAACGTGCATGAACCTCAGAACCGTTGGCAAATCAATTTAACACGGCCTCACCTGCGCCGTACTCAAGTACTGCACAGTCATACATTCGTGCAATCCAGAGAGGCGTACAATATTCGAAACTCGAAACAGCGATCCACCTAGTAGATACAAATAGCACACACACACACGGTGATAAGACGCAGTGAATGATTCACGAACAGTTGAAAGACATACATTCAGATGAAGCAACCAAGCTAAAACCATTTTTCTTATCACAGGAAAAGGCTCAGCAAACACAATCTTGCTGTCTCCGTGTTGAGGGAAAGGAGACCAAAACGGCGGCGAGTCGAAAGTTCAGGGGAGATGTGAGCAACGCGATTTGTTGATGTGGTAATACCTACAGGTAGCTTGGCACATTGCCTGGTTCCAGACCTGTTTACTTTACTTTGTGCGACTATCTCCTCCTGGAGGATGAGTCGGCTTCAAAGAAGATTCTTGGGAATTTGAGTACAAAGCGGCGTCCCCAGCACCACCCGGCGTTTGTTCGAGTCAGCTTCTCTAGCCTTTGCACAACCAAGTGCGACCTGCAAGGCAGCAGGGAGTTGCCAGAAAGAGGTGGTGTGCACCAACTAACCGCCCAGATGTTCCAGGGTTTTCTCCCGAAGCCTTTCCCGCGATCGGGTATCCCGCAAGCAACGGAGGTTGAAAATCAGGGTTTTCCTTCCCTTAGATGAAATGCCCTCCCAGGCTAACGAGCTACATCTGCCCGAAGCAAACTGGTTTTCAGGCGCCAGTCACTCGCCGTCGCCCCTTCTCCTGTTGGTAGAAGCAGTTCCGCCGGGCTCGGAAAGGCACTCGTGCAGGCCAGAAGCTGGACTTGGTTGTCAGAGGCTATTTGAGACGCATGCCATATGGGAGCATTTTATAAACAGTGGGAGCTTATCCCCACTGCCACCCCCGGCTATGACAACCTTTGGAACCTGGTTCCAGACTTGTGTTGCATGATGATGATGACGTTCAGTTCTACGACGAGGAAAAATACAGGCTAGTGAACCCAATTCAGTTTGGATTTTTTGTATGACAATTAACCATTCGGTACCTCCTGCGGATGTAATAACCCATGATGATGATAATGTTCCAAAACTATCAACCTGGTCAAAGAAAAATTACCGCATGTCACGGTCACAAAGACCCGATCCAACAATTAACAAAAGCAAATGTTTAAAAAACATATATTCTCAAAAACCTGAATTAACACAGTGCAGAACATACAGTAAGAGCACAAAAAGACAAAGAAAATAAGAAGGATACAAAAAACATGGCGAATTAAAATGCATTAGCGATAAAAATAGTGAACAATCAGAAAAATGATTCAAAGACTAGGGTGCGGATGTTTGGCACAGCGGGCAGGTCTGGCGTAACAATGTGAGCTGAATGGTAAAAAAATAAAACAAAACGGTTAATTATCGTAGGTTGCTGGATAAGAACATAAACTATGTGGGGGCGAAATTTTAGAGCATGACACCTGATAATAACAAATCATCATCTACATTCTGGGTCAGCATAACAAATGTAGAAAGTACCGAACGCTCAATTGCCATACATTCATGACACACTGAGGGAAGATAAGAAATAATCCAAGGAATCTATTACAGGTATCGTCACAAATGAAGTGACTGGACCTCGAATGAAAGAAACATTCAATCGTTTAATTACCAAGTAGAGCGCAAGTTGAGTACCAAGTAGAGTGCAATCGTACAGTAGTTCTGTGCTGTGCGGCTAACACCGTGCTAAATTGATTTGCCACGGGTAGTGAGCTTCATGCTGAAATATGCTGGAGTCTCACTATCATCTTTATTCTCTCTATCGGTCTAGGCCTGGGCAACCTGACAGCATCTTAGCCCACGTGCAGTCACTGGCATGGCATGGCATGAAAGCACAAGCCTGATCCAGGCAAAGTGCCGCACAGTCAGAGACTGCACGTGGGCTAAGTTACTGTCAGGTTGCCCAAGGCCTAGACACATAGGCCGAGGGTAATGAGCAAAGACAGCTATTTAAAACCTCGTGACTAGTGAAAAGTATATAACAAACGGCCATAAGCGATCCTTGAGTAAACACGAGCTTAACGAGCGATATCATTAGCAAAACAGATACCTTCAACTTTGGAAGTCTTTGGGGAACGACGGTAGAATCACCAGCGTCTTGATCTGATTCCTCCAAGCTAACTTGACAAGTTACGACATCGAAAACATTGATCTCCGTGTAGAAGCAACCACACGGATTGTCATCTGGATCTCCAGGGTCCCGGTTCCACGTTAAACACAGTTTAGCTGCCTGTTTCACTTGACTTCCCAAATGAGAGGCGGGAACGAACTCGCTGCTTTTAAGGTTCAAATTCTGTATTAAAAAAAAACATGTACGTGAAAACCAGCAAACGGTAGCCAACTACGACTAGACATCAAAATTTAGTGGGGGTAGGAAACGAACCTGGAGATATACACGATGCACGAGACCCGACGTCAATAACAGTACGTCAAACGAACGATCCAACAGCGCAGTGACTGCACAAACCTCGGTCAGCGGACCAAACTCCTACAATTAAGATGCAAAAATAACAGCCGTTTACACGATGCTCGCCATGAATCGAGAAAGGACAAAGCTTCCAAAAAATGAGCATACCTTGACAAATAAGATAAAGAACAGCTCGGCACTCTGTTCGCTGGCAAGCCGAGATGAAATTTTTTTGGCGTTGCACACCTCAGCTTGGAGTTGGAGATTCTGCGTATCGGTGTCGAGTGGTTGGGCTGTCTGCGCATACCATGAGGCAAGTTCAACTGAACCAATAGATAAACGAAACAAGCATCAGCATGTATGAAATCACAAGCCTGATCCAAGCACAATGCCGCACAGTATTAGACCACATGTGAGCTAAGATGCTGTCAGGTTGCCGAGGCCTAAGCATTTATGAGAGAGGAAAATAAAAATGTTAATACGACTCCAGCGTGTTTTCGCATACCACTCACTAGCAGTCGCAAATTAATTCAACAGGGTGTTAGCTGCACAGCACACTGTGGTCCCGCATGCGAAAGATTACCAGTGGCAGATGATTTAGCACACAGTACAGACAATACATAAGTAGTGCATAATTGCGACCGCAAGCAGACGGAGGAATAGCAAAGTGGAACACATTACGTGAGTGAATCATAGCACGGTATTATGTGCCTTTCTGACCAAATATGGCCCAACAGACGGTCATCTCCGAGCACAAACAGGCAACCATTCTAGGAAAATCAATAAACAGATGGCAGACAAACGAAATCTGAATTTGTAACGTTGAATCAGGATGGTTTCTCACAATTTTGGCCTATGGACACGGGCAACATTAAAAACCAATCGTTAAAACGTCCATTAAAGTAGCCTACATGATCCTTGAATCTTAAGGTATTTGTCAACCAGTTTTGACTTAGTTGACTTTTTAGACACGCGACTCTATGTGCTGTGCATGCAAAGCCTATTGAGCCGAAATGCCGTGAACCTCTGAGTGTAAGATTCACAGATTTATTGGTATTCGTCAACTAGATCACATCATAAAAGAATGGCATTCCAACTAGATGTAGCATGGATGTAGAATGCTGGCCGACGAAGGGTAGGAGCTTCCTTGTGACGTTCAAAGAGCGAAAGGCAGTCGTGACAACATTTTTTAACGAAAAAAGCTAAACCCAAATCATCGAGGTTGATCAAAAAGAGAGAAACTATAGTTCATTGACTCACAATTTCCATCATCAGCTGCGCTCAAGGCGAGTGTCGCGGCTATTTGACGGTGGACGATGATATCAGCGTAGCGACGTATTGGAGAAGTGAAATGCGTGTACGATTCCATGTTTAGGGCGTAGTGATTAGTAGCGGAACCAGCAGGAAGTTGCCCCAAGCAAAAATACTCGGCTAAATTCATCGCCTTTGTCAACACGGACACCGCGACCAGTAAACGTGCTTCGCGTTCCAGCTTCATTTTACAACCTTGCTGTGCATTCGTTCCGCTCTCGAAGTTATGCGAGCGAAGAGACATCGTTTCCAACTTTTCAAGCAAATCTTCTTCGAAAAAACAAGATTCTTTGCTCATTTCTGCACACAGAGAGGTGAGCTCGGGAGAATACTGATAGCCATTCTCTACCGGGCACCCAGCTTCTTGGCATAGTGATAGCTGTCATTAAAGTAAGAAAAGCACGTGAATTATACTGACAGCAATAAACGAGAAACGATAAGGACAAGCCATTGATGACATTTTATGAAGTAACCAACCTGTATAGAACCAGCGGATTGAGTATCCACTGCGATTCCTACAGACTGCAAATGATCTGCGACCTTGGTCAATTGATGTGAGGATGGAGCCGGATGCCTGCGCAAGAACGCGGAATCGGGAAGATGGGAGATCAGATGTTTCGCAATCGCCTCGTTCACGGCGAGCATCCATTCCTCAACAAGCCAGTTACTCTGTTTGCATTGGTACGGAGCAATTCCGATCGGAATTTGTTTATCGTCATCAAACAGAAAACACGATTTTAGATTATCCAAACGTAACGCTCCAGCATTGAAGCGTGCCTTCCGCCGATGAGTCGCAAGCTGTAAAGTATCAAATGATTAATGAAAAGCTACTGACAAACTATATATCTATATATATATATATATATATATATATATATATATATATATATATATATTATATAGAAATGGTAGGGAACTCCAGCCTGTTTCAGCATGCAGCTCACCACCGATGGCAATCAATTAGCACGAGGAGCGTTACATCACAGAAGTACTGTACGATTGCACATTCGTGTTATATTACGCTGATAGGCCCCATAGTATGCACGAGGTGTGTGCCAAGTCACGTAGACAGCACCTAGATCAGACCGTACATAGTTCCGTAATCATTAACTTATTCGCATTACGTCTTACACAGGGGCCTTGCGGGGCCTTCAAATCGGCCGTGCATACAATTAATTTCTCCAAGGGTAAAATGCATCAAATATTTTCGGATCAACTGAGGTCAAATTTGGACGTGCACTTTAGAACGAAGTACGAGATACCGGTGTGCACGGATGTGCAATCGTGCAGCATTTCTGTGCTGTACGGCTAACATCGTGCTAAATTGATTGGCCAACGGTCGTGAGCTGCATGCTGAAATACGCTGTAGTCTCACTACCATTTCTATTTCTATTCCCCCCCTCATATCTTTCTAGGCCTGGGCAACCTGACAGTATCTTAGCCCACGTACAGTCTCTGACTGTGCGGCACTTTGCCTGGATCAGGCTTGTGCTTTCATACATACAAAAAATACATACGAGATACCGGGACTTGCAGTGAAACGTTTGACCCAAAAACTTTTGCTAGTCAACTGGATCGTATGTCAATCAATTAAGACGGACAAGAAAAATCGTTCAGTCGACAAATTGTAACTCGATGTCGGGACATGCTTATCTTTTTTTTAATATGTGGTGAAATCATTGTAACAGCTGAAAATTCGTGTGTACGAATAAAGTCAATTTCTTCTTCTTCTTACACGCCAGGTTCAACAGCAGTAGTAGGAGTGGCAGAATAAGTAGGTATGTATGTAAGAAAGCACAAGAGTGATCCAGGCCAAGTGCCGCTAAGATTCTGTCAGGTCGCCCAGGCCTAGACAGATATGGGAAAGGAAAATAGCAATGGCAGTGAGAATACAGCGTGAATTCGGATGCAGCTCAGCATCGGTGGCAAATCAATTAATCCCTGTGTTAGCTAAACAGCACAAAAGTGCTTCGCGATTGCACACATTCATTCAGAAGAAGTAAATGAGACCCACTCATCCAAAAAGAAAGTCTGGGTGTATGCTCGACGTCTAATGATAATAAATAGCCTAAATGGCTTAGGAAGCGGGAGTCACATTGAGTTAGGCTAAACGAAAGGATAAGTTTTGTGAGGTTCCAAAGGTTTTCATAGCCGGGGGTGGCAGCGGGGATAAGCTCCTACTATTGATAAAATGCACACCACCTATTTCTGGCAACTCCCTGCTGCCTTGCAGGTCGCACTTGGTTGTGCAAAGGCTAGAGAAGCTGACTCGAACAAAGGCCGATTGGTGCTGGGGACGCCGCTTCGTATACAAATTCCAAGGAATCTTCATTGAAGCCGATCATCCTCCAGAAGGAGATAGTCGGACAAAAGTAAAGTAAAGTAAGTAAGTCGGTTCTAAAAGATGTCATAGCCGGGGGTGGCAGTGAAGATAAGCTCACGCTGTTTATAAAATGCCCCCATATGGCACGCGTCTCAAATAGCCTCCTACAACCAAGTCCAGCTTCTGGCCTGCACGAGTGGATCCCCGAGCCCGGCAGAACTGATTCCACCAACAAGAGAAGGGGCGAGGGCGAGTGACTGGCGCCTGAAAACCAGTTTGCTTGGGGGAGATGGAGGTCGTTAGCCTGGAAGGGCATTTCATCTAAGGGAAGGAAAACCCAGATTTTAAACCTCCGCTTCCTTGCGGGATACCCGATCGCGGGAACGGCTTCGGGAGAAAACCCTGAAGAAAAATCTGGAGCAATCTTGTAGACGGTTAGTTGGTGCACACTACAATATTCTGGTTACTCCCTGCTACCTTGCAGGTCGCAAAGGCTAGATAAACTGACTCGAACAAACGCCGAGTGGTGCTAGGGACACCGCTTTGTACCCAAATTCCCAAGAATCTTCATTGAAGCCGAGTCATCCTCCAGGAGGAGATAGTCGCACAAAAGTAAGTAATTAAGTTTTGTGACACTAAAGCTCGCAACTCAGACAGCCTCCGAATAAATATTGTCACTACGACGCCAAGGCGAATAACCGACACGACAAATGTAGACTAAAAGTTAAACAATTGCTGCATATTCGTGCGGAAGAGAACTCAAAACGAAAGAAATCCACTTACATGATGAAGTCTGAGTACGTCAGCATGGATTGCTGCCAAGTTGTGCGGGGATTCCACGGTGAAATCTCCATCCGTAATTGCTTCGTTTTCGGGTGTATCAATTAGAGTCTATAAAAATATTAAATGAATAAACTGATTCAAAAAGGCTACGACATCACAGCAATAACTTACTTGTGCTTGTTCGTAAGATAGTCTAGCGCATGAGCGGATAGTTGAACGCCCAATCCAAGTCTTTAATATCTGTGAAGGATGGGGTAGTGCAGAGAATATAGGAGATTACGAACTGATAAGCGAATGGAAAGAGACATTCACACGATTGACAAATTTTATCTAAATGGTATTACCTGTCCGGATTCGTTTAGTATGAAAAGCACGGAAAATGCGAATTTATCTTCTCCGGGATTGAGACTGCACACTTGTTCACACAACAAACGAGGGAGCATTGGCACAGACAATTGAACCAAGTAGATTGTGTTAGCCCTACGTGAGGCCTCCTCATCGACGGGTGTATTTGGACGGACGAAATACGATACGTCAGCGATATGGACACCAACCTTAACGGTAATAATATAAAAAACGTAGCATTATCATCTCCAACTCCATGGCTAAGTAAAAACATGTTAAGAATATTGCCGAATTAATAATTCGACAGGCGATAACCATACCTCATACATAGCGTCTTTGAAACCATTCTTATGAAATTCCGAGCGCTCCGCTTCAGACAGTAACCGAATGTGTAGAGCGTCATCCAAATCTCTTGCTGTGCTTGGGTCGATTGTAAAAATACGGTAGTTTCGGAAATCGGCACGAAACCTCGTATGCTCCTCCTGAGAAGACATTGCTCGCATAATTGCACGCTGGGTCGATTCCTCCACCTCCTCAGGGAACACGTTAACCGCATCTACACCATGCAAAAAGCCCGCGCCAACGAGAATTTGATCAGTTTCGGAGTCGATTAATTTTGATGCATCAGTCGACAAGCTCCTAATCAGTTGACTGTTGAGCAAACAAGAATGGTAATGAGCAAGGAGCCCCAAAAAGTTGGATAAAGGAAAAAGCAACGCAATCCAGCTGCCTACCCTCTGGGATGCATCCAGGATTTATCCCAACGTATGATTCGAGCAACGAAACGTGTATTGACAAACGCATTGGGATTGCAGATGAAATCTAAAATGAAGGTGAGTAATGAATAAGATGTATGTATGATGTCTTATACAGAAAAACTGCCGCACAATTATAGACTGTACGTGGGCTAAGAAATTGTTAGGTTGCTTAGGCCAAGACACAAAGCGGAAATGACAGTACATGCAGCTCACTATCGGAGGCAAATTAACTAACCTCGAGGGCAATTGGATCGCGGTATCGTCAGCCATGGGATACGAGTATCACACGTTATCAAATTGGCAAAATCCCACGAGGAATTGTTTTGGGTATCAGAATATGGATTTTTGAGCGGGGATAGATTCTTTGAACACTTATCCGGGGTTTTCGAAAACTTTGGTAGTTTCAAATAACCGATACAAACACGATTGTGCAGTTTATGGATAATTCCAACGACGTAGCCGGTACGCTGAATAACGGACCGCCAAGATAAATACTGTTGATTTGGATCATTGTCCTCTGATGACGCAACTTCGACAGGATCAACGGATGTATCCAATGTTGAGATTAATTGTTCTACTTGTGTTGGACCCAGAAGCTTAATGAACCAAAAATAAAACTTGGGTAGGATACTGTTTGATACACGGAGATCGATATTGAGATAAAAACGCGTC
>JACCGJ010007365.1:0-42033 GCA_013407085.1 Atriophallophorus winterbourni
TGGTCTACTAAAAATTGGTGAGCCCGACATACACGCATTCTTCGTGTATCTTTTCCGGTACGTCAAAATTTTTCCGCTTCACATCGGAGTTTTCAGGTAAATTTTTTTACCTCGTTTAATCGTGCATTTTATTTGCATCAATTGCTCCTGTTTATCATGAGTGATTCTAAACGCGTTATTTTGGTTCACAATACCCAGCTTTATTCCACAGGACCCTGAGTATTGGTTTCATTTTTAGAAACTGCATTTAGTTCTAAAAATACAATTGATGACTCCGCCATGTTTTCACAATTAACGCAGAAACTCCCCGCGGATGTGTTATTACAGGTACGCGACGCAGTCCTGACTGCACCCATAGGTGACCGTTACCGTATCGTCAAACAAGCCGTGATTTCTCGCACGGTTTCGTCTGAACGATCTAGGCTACAGCAGCTGTTCGGCAACTTGGAAATTGCCAACAAAAAGCCATCTACCATACTAATGGAGATGCGCCGCCTGCTAGGGTCATCGCACATGGACGAGTCCTTACTAAAGGAACTATGGCTCCAGCGCTTACCTGAGTGCGTGCAACCCATCTTGGTTGCTGCGAAAAGCACTCCGGTATCTGAGCTTTCGGAAATGGCGGACAACATCGCTGAATGTATCCGTCCCTATCCAGATGCCCATGTTTCCACAGTAACCGCAGGACGATCACGCACACAAGGTACTCCAACGGAAGTCAACAATGCGGATCTGCTGGCTGAGGTTGCGGCTTTACGCAATGAGGTTCGAAACTCGCACTCAACAATAAGTCACGATCTCGCACCCCATCCCGCCGACACTCGAGTAGTCACACTCGGTCACCCGTTTGCTGGATACATCGGAAATACGGCAACGATGCGCGGCGTTGCATTAAACCTTGCGCCCATCGCACATCGGGACGACAGCTAACGACGACTACTGTCGTCGGTCCGAATAAATTACGTCGTCTTGTCCACATCAAGGATAAATCCACGGGTCTACGTGACGGACCAAAATCCAGTAAAGACGTTCGCACAAGCGCTAAAGCGTGCGGTAATTGTCAACGCTCGAAAATCCACCGACACACAAAAAGCCCATTAAGAGCTTTCGTCGAACCGGATAAGCGTTTCTCGCACAGGCACGTAGACCTCGTTGACCCGCTACCACCTTCAAGTGGCTATACATCTGTCGCCCCTGCTAGGCAATCACCATTTGCCTATGGAGATAACGTGACGCGCTTGCGACACGGTAGGAGTCGTTTCCACCCACCATCTCCGCGACTTCAAGTCAAACAGTCCAACATGCCGAAGGAGTTGGCACATTGCCAGTATGTCTTTCTCCGAAACGACATGGTGAAGCAACCTCTTCACCCTCCTTCTGATGGACCATTTAAGATAATTCGGCGGTCCCAAAAACAGTTGTGATTGACCGCGCCGGTCGACACGACACGGTCTCGATTGACAGAGTCAAACCAGCGTTCATGGACAATGCAGTTGACTCAGCTAATCCGCCAGACCCAAACCCAGCACCACCGGTGATAACCCGTACCTTAACCTCGACTATCTCAACGCCTGCCACCACAACAGCTAGGCGAGCGAAACGGCAACCCGTAAGGTTCGCCGACTAGGTAGCACATTTTAAAGTGTTATCACTTGGTATATGCCCGTGCATGTTTTACGTACCTCATCACTATAACTCGGTCGTGGCCATAAAGCCATGCACCAGAGAGTTTTTTCTTTTTACTTCTCAGGTACACATGCACCCCAGCTGTGGAAATCGTGGCACGCGCCACCCCCGGATCACTGACGCTTGTCACCATCCTATCCGGTAACCTGGAATACACGCATCCTCCTGTGTATCCCCTCGGTACGCATGTACCCCCCGCTGTAAAAAACGTGGCACGCGCCACCCCCGGATCACCGACGCCTGTCGCCATCCTCCCGGTAGACCCGAGCACACGCCGCTCAACGCGGGCGATCTCCCAAGACGGTCGTCATTGACCGTGTCGGCAAGCATGACACTGTCTCAATCGACAGAGTCAAACCGGCTTTCATGGACGAGGAAGTAATCCCACATGACCCAACGCCAACCCCGGCACCACTGGTCATTACCCCTCCTGTCCCTACAGCTAACCCAGAGCCGGCCACTACAGGAACAAAACGTGCCAAACGGCAACCCGTTCGATTCGCTGATTTTGTTGTAAATAGTTAATACTTTCATATCTTTTGGCATACACGCGTGCATTATTTCGTACCTCATTCTAATCACTCGGTCGTGGCCCTAAACCCATGCACCAGGGAGTTTTCTTTTTCTTTCTTCCCTCAGGTACGCACCCACCCACCGCTGATGCCACCGAATCGCGCACCCTTCCTGGTCCACCTACGCTTGCCTCCAACTCACCCGGTAGCCCCAACCACCAACAACGAGCACAATTGTTCCAACACGCCTGTCATGTCACACAAGGTCCTTACCAGCCCAGATTGACGCGCCAACCGATTCTCCTGGCGCGGCCGTTTACCATCCTTCTTCGGGACACAGGAAATTCTGAGCAGGGACTGTGTTTTCGAAGCTTCTGGTTCTTGTTGTCAAGCCTACGAATGCGCCTGCTTCTGCTCAAATTGGGTTCATACTAAGACCACGCCAAACGGGAAAATCCCGCTAGCAGCTGTTCACTCCATGTGAGGCGGCTCGGCAGTACGTTCACTCACATGTGAGACGCTACTTGGCTTAGTCCTGATCGGTTCACCGTACATCCTACTCTCGAACCACCGAAGATCGACCCACGCAGACCGAGCGCCCTGGCTGACTTCTATGTGACTGGTTGCTGAGAGACTACGTTCCTACCCGGGGTAACCTGACACCCACATACCCCACGCTACTGGCAACTCCCGATCAGAAGTCTTCACTGACCAGACTTCTTGGAGGGGGACTGTGCAACACCGCTTGTTTTTCATTATCGAAACATTGACCTTGACACATATTAACTTCCGTTCGTTCGTGCGTACATCGTAAACGCTCTATACACGTTTTGGCTACCGCGATAAACCTTTCATCTCCTGTGCCTTTTCTCCAACATTCTTGGGGACATTATTGTAGTAATCTGGTCTACTACATGTTGTACACATGGATTCGAAAGTTCAGGGTTAAAATTATGGTCCGAATGAAGAAAAACGTTGATACTGTAAGGGATGGGGATGCGAGCACCACAAAACTTAGGTTGATACTTCCGGTTGAAAGCCGTTTGTGCGCTGAAAATCGAAAAAAGTGCAGTATCATAGAGTATAGAAAGTTATAGCTTTTCAAACGTTATGAAGCAAATGAAACAAGTGCATATCTAAACGGTCTTTAAAAATAGAAAGGGAAGGGGCAGACACAACAAAAAGTGGTAGATTGTTCCAGGTTTGTGCAACACGAACGGCAAAAAAGTGTTTACGACAGTCCAACCTGCTTTGTTGATGGGCAATTTTTAAATGATGGCCACGCGTACGATTGCCGGTAGCAAGCACAAGCAGTTCTTTACAGGGATGGCATTCTTCAGTGAGTATCCTGTAAGCCAGTATCAAGTCGCCACGGATTCGACGGTACTTGGATGAAAAAAGGTTTAGTGCAGTGAGACGATCTTCGTAAGTATAACACTCAAGCCCCTTTACCAGTCTCGTGGCATGGCGTTGAGGCCGCTCAAGTACAAGTTCGTCACGCTTCAGCCACGGATGCCAGACGGAAACCGCATACTCCAAATGAGGGCGAACGTACGAATTTAGGAGGGCTGGAAAGAAGCGTATGTCAAACCGACCGAGAGCTCGCTTCAGTAGACCAACGTTTCGATTCGCCACACGTGATGCCTTGATACATTGAGCCGAACATCCGAGGTCGTTCTGAACTAACACACCAAGGTCTCTCTCTTGTCGACTAGCGAGGAGCTGGACATCACCCAGGGTATAAATGGGGTTACCCTCTTTTCGGATGCGAAGTACACGACATTTTCCAGCATTAAACGGTAAATGGTTCGCTACCGACCAGGCGTAAAGGGAATTTAAATCAGACTGCAAGTCGCTAATAGCGTTTGGGCAAGAAAGCTCGCGCCATATTTTGATGTCATCAGCAAACATTAGAAATGCGGATGTCACTTCTTTGCCGATGTCATTGACGAATAAAAGAAAAAGTCTTGGTCCAAGAACCGATCCTTGGGGTACTCCACATTCAGTAGGGAAGGGCTCGGAAAGCGTCTCACGCACCCGCACACTGAGAGTCCTGCAGGACAGAAATGCAGCTATCCATGTAAAGAGTGGAGGGCCAATTCCAAGAGTACGTAGCTTATGAATAAGTACCGCGTGGTGAACTCTATCAAAAGTGTCAAGGTCGTTCAATCTAGGCACGCCAAAACTCGCACTGCTTTGGAAGTATTGATCGTTTTTAATCAATTGAACATAGCTCGCCGATTTGAATCAATATAGCAGCTTGGCTTTAGTAGCTTGGCTTCACTTTCGTTCATCTAGTTGGTTAATTGTACATATATATACAAATGAGCTGTAAATAAAACGATGCATTCTGTCAGTCGTCTTCTACCACTTTCGTGAGTGTTGGGTCAGCCGGAACTCGCTCCCAAAAACACAACAGACTTGGCGACGGGAAAATGGCTATCAGCTTTGAGCAAATGCAAGCATTACTTCAGCAACAGCAAGCGCAGTTCGAAAAATCACAGAAGCAGCTCATTGAACTTTTTTCTCAGAAGCTGAATATCAAAGAAGAACACAAAGAACAGACACAGCAGCAATCAATTGACTCAATCGCAGCATCCATCACAGGGTTTTATTTTGATGCAGAATCCGGAACAACATTCAATGCTTGGTTCAAGAAATACGAAGTCATTTTCAGAGTTGAACTTGCGGGTCAAGGTGTTGCATGGCTTGTTCGCCTATTTTTGAGAAAACTTGGTCCTGTTGAGCACGAACGTTACACTAACTATATTCTTTCAAAATGTGCTCGAGAGTTCACCTTTGAGGAAACTATTGAAACACTCACGACAATCTTCGGCGAACAATCATCCTTATTCAGCATTCGTTACAACTGTCTCAAACTGATGAAAAAGGAAACAGACGACTACACTACGCATGCTGCTATCATCAATCGAGAGTGTGAAAGATTCAAGCTCGGTTCGATGACACCAAATCAGTTCAAATGCTTGATGTTCGTTTGCAGTCTTCAATCACCTGCAGACGCTGACGTTCGAACAAGAATTCTGAGCAAACTGGATCACGATCCGGAAATGACCCTTCAAGACATAGCAGCCGAATGTCACAGAATGGTGAACTTCAAGCATGATACTAAGTTGATTGAAAGCGCCGGACAGAAAATAGAGCCTCAAGTGTACAGGAACACAACATCACACAGTAGTTCACAAAGTCCTCCCAAGAAGTCATTGAAACCCAAAAGTGCCTGTTGGCATTGCGGTGGATGGCACTATTCAAAAGATTGTCCGTTCAGAACTTATAAGTGCCACAGGTGCAAGCGCATTGGTCACAATGAGTCACATTGCAAAACAAAATATCGAACCGGTGCGAAGCGTCTTCATAATCCTAAATCGAATGGGAACCGGGGCAGAATCAATGCTGTCATTGCAACCTTTGAAGCAAATTTGACAAGCAGACGTAAATATGTCGCAGTGAGAATTCAAGGCAAGACCGTTTCGTTGCAAATCGACACAGCCTCAGACGTCACATTGATTTCCCGCTCAACGTGTAAGCAGATTAGCTGCCCAACCGTCTATCCCACAGAAATGAATGTGCGAAATGCCTCTGGTGAACCACTGCGGATTGACGGACAACGTACTTGTGAGATTGATTTCAATGGTGAGCAAGCAACTAGTTTAGTTTACTTGACGCCTCATGATAAACTTGATTTGCTTGGAATGGATTGGATCGAACGGCTGAATTTACATAGTGTGCCTTTGAAAGATCTGTGTTCAACAAAAATCGCAACAGTGTGCCAGTCAAATTCTTCTTCAATAACTCCAAATCAGTTGGCCGCAAAATTGTTCACTGAATTTGCAGATGTGTTTCAGTTCAAACTTGGTCGGTGCTCAAGGTTCAAGGCCTCCTTACATTTGCTTCCGGAGGTAAAACCTGTTTTCAAACCACGGCGTCCGGTCCCCTATGCAGCACAAGAGAGTGTTGAGCAAGAGCTGAACCGTTTAGAATCTGAAGGCATCATTGAACGTGTTGATTTTTCATCTTGGGCAGCTCCTATCGTTGTTATTCGGAAGCCAAACGGGAAGATCCGATTGTGTGCTGATTTTTCAACCGGATTAAATGCATGCCTCGAGCCTCATCAGTACCCACTACCACTACCAGAAGACATATTCGCCAAACTCAATGGAGGAAAATTCTTCGCTACCCTCGATTTAGCCGACGCCTATTTACAATTGGAAGTGGAACCGTCATGTAGAAAATTGCTCACTATCAACACTCACAAGGGACTTTACCAGTTTAATCGATTGCCATTTGGCGTAAAAACGGCCCCGGCAATTTTTCAGCAAGTGATAGATACTATGCTATCCGGAGTTCCAGGTGCAGCAGCATATATGGATGACATCATTGTAATGGGAGCCTCACCAGAAGAACTCACAAGCCGCCTTGAGACAGTTCTTGAGCGAATCAGACAATATGGTTTCCATCTAAGATCAGAAAAGTGTCGCCTATTCATGCGATCGATAAAGTTCCTGGGATTTATCATTGATCAAGATGGTCGGCGCCCAGACCCAGACAATGTCAAGGCGATCGCCGAGCTACCACATCCAACGGACCTTCCTACCTTACGATCCTTTTTGGGGATGATAAGTTATTACAGTCAATTCCTCCCAAATATGCACCAATTACGGCAGCCATTGAATCAACTTCTGTCAAAAGATGTCAAATGGCAGTGGTCCGAAGCATGCCAACAAGCATTCGATCAACTGAAGGCATTGATAACATCAGACCTCTTGTTGACACATTACAATCCTAACTTGCCGATCACAGTCGCAACGGATGCCTCTAGCTATGGGATAAGAGCAGCGATCATCATCAAGCGATAAGCCACTCGGGCGATATGCAGGCTAATCATGATCATCATTTAATAGAAAACCTGGACCGTACAGCCATCGATCAAGCAAATGGAATTCTCGAGCGTCAATACCCCAAGAGCCTATATCTGCCGGGTTCTTGTTCGACTATATATGTCTACATTGAGTTGCCTCCGTGTGCTCAAGGATGAAACCGATGCGATTAGCCACAAACATTTGAAATCAGGATTCAGTATTGTGAATATAAAACAAAACAATGGTTGAATCAGTCCAAAGTTAATTCTTCAAATTATCCCAGCCAAGGTCATCATATATGTTCCGCTACATTTTTACCGAAAGGACCGCCGCCTGTAATTCGAGCCTGAGAATAGTAATAGGTTTGAGAGGACAAACACGCGCTTTCCCCAGCACAAAACTGCAATACGGTTTTACTTCTGGAGATGAATATCGCACGTACGCTACTGATCCATAACCAACCTCCGATGCATCGGAAAAATTATGAAGAGACACCTGCTGATGCCTGCTGATTTTAGTGCCCACCAAAAAATTCATCTATGCTCTGGTTTTGCTAAGCCTGTACAAACAACCCCATTGTTCGTTTTCTGCATAAACTGTTAGATCAACAATCGAAAATAGCATCCCTTGAAAAGCGACTGAGCCAATTAGAGAGAATAAATGTTTCTTCTTCAAATTCTCAACCGTTGCAGATTGGAAAACTCGCACCTCATCCCGTTCCCACATTCGCGTCGTTCGTCGCGGGAAACTCACCAGCAACGAAAAGTGATGTTTCTCTTTCAACCGAGAAATTCACTAAAGTGATATTATCAACTAGGAAGCCAGTTGCTTCTAAGAATTTCCCTGGTCAGTCTGATTCATTGACAATAATATGCTCTAATGTGCCGGAAACTACGTCTCCCTGCTTTAAACCTCGTCAGCAAGCGGACACACAGCGATGGCGTGCATTATGCGATACCCTTCACGTGTCTGCTGATCCAGTAAATTTAGTACGTTTGTCACGTTACCCGAACTCACCTCATCTTAGCGAACCGAGACTGGTAAGAGATATCGAAAATGTCTTGCCTGCCGCTCACAACATGAACCGGGGGTCAACTGCAATTCATACACATCCGGACATTTCCTGGAGTAAACACCGACTGAAAAAGCAGCCGTTGTATAATTGGAAAGGAGCAAGTGACAAAAAAAGTATCTTTCTCTATGGCGTTTCGGAACTCGTCGATGACGATGCCGCTAAATCTGCTATCCACGACTGTGATCAGTGGCGTTTCATTCAGTCGCAAAGCAGAATTTCCGGTACTCTTACTACTGCCGTCAAACGCTTACCGAATTCGCTCAGTTACAAGGGCCAGGGTCCAAGGATATTGAAAATTACTTTTCATTCTGAAGATATGGTTCACACTGCTCTACAGGCGTGGTACCAATTTAAACACCTAGCACCCGCTGAAATTCGCTTGCGAGCGGCTGCTGACAAGCCAAAACCCGAGCATCCTATAACCACAGCGGTACCCCCCTCCCCTGACGTATCTGCACCATTCTCAAAAAACCTCCAACAGCCGACTACTTCAGAGTCGGCACAATAATTCCCCACGATGCGAATCCCTGTCTTTCAAGAGAAAGTCTGAATTGTTTATACACAAACGCTCAAGGTCTCATCAGCAAGCTCCCAGAATTGCGTACTCGGCATGCTTCTCACCCCTTTGATCTCATTGCTATTACGGAGACTTGGTTGTCGGATTCTGTAACAGACGCGGAAGTTTCACTCACTGGAATGTCAGTCATTCGTAACGATCGTCCAACCAAAGGCGGCGGGGTTCTCTTATATTTTGCATCCTCATTTATTTGTGAACCTCTATCTCCTCACTGCTTACCTCTTGTAGACTCACTTTGGTGTCGTATTCATCTCAAAAAGCAGGATTATGTTCTTCTGGGTGTCGTTTACCGCCCTCCGCAAAACGATCCTGATGCTGATAGGAAACTTATTGAGTCCATGCAACATGCTTTATCTTTAAAATACAGTCATGTATTACTGATGGGAGACTTTAATTCGCCTAGTTTATCAACAATACATGCAAGTGATTTCTTTGCAACGGAACTTGATGGACTTATATCAACCCACCCGCTATATAACCATGTGCGCGAACCTACAAGATTCCGTGGAGGAGATGTACCTTCTCTCCTGGATTTGCTGCTAACCAATAAAGAGCTGATGATTGAAGAAACACACATTGAACCACCGCTTGGGAAAAGTGATCATGTAGTCCTAACGTTCTGTTACACTTGTTATGCGAGCTATCCAGTTCAAACGTCTGCTAAAATCGAGACTGTAACAAATTATAGAACACGCAAATGGATGTGTTATAGAAACGATGCATGGAATCGCTTCAAAGTGAGTCAATTGCTATCCGATTGGGAGTGCTACCGACATTTTCGTAATTATTGTACTACACTGGTACGCCAAGACAAGCTGCACCACCAGACTTTCCTTGCAAACTGGTTTGCGTGTAACCCAAAGTCACTATATAAGTATGTCAACGAGCAGCAACAGGTTCGCTCTGGTATCCCGCCACTACAAACTGATGGAGGTCCGACCACAAGTATGAAGGAGGCCGCAAATGCCTTGAGAGAGCATTTCATGCCAATCTTCCGCAATTCGGCAAAAAAGTTCCCGCTATTTTGGCAGCCTGATCTTCCCTTCCATATTTCATCGTTTACATTTACTGCTACCCGAGTAAGAAAGCAGATATTGCTGCTTCGTGCAAATTCTTCTGCAGGAATCGATCAAATCACGCCAAAGGCGGTACAAGCAGTCGCTGATGCCATTTCTGAACCTCTTGCGTTGTATTTTCAGCGCTTATTAGACACGGTTGCAGTGCCAGACGGTTGGAAAGAAGGAATAATAACTCCAATATTCAAAGGAGGTAACCGCAGTGACGCAGGGAATTATCGGCCAGTTACATTAACTCCGGTGCTGTCCAAAATTATGGAGTCGATCATTGCAGAAGATATAATGAGCGCATTCGAATTCTCGGGTCTGATCACTAGTGAGCAGCATGGATTTTGCCGTGGTCATTCATGCACTTCAAATTTACTCCTAGCTAGAGACAGTTGGACCAGATCAGTCAACCATGGATACGGAGTGGACGTTATCTACCTTGATTTTTCTAAAGCTTTTTGTTGTATTTTTATGCGAGTTCCGGCTGACCTAACACTCACGAAAGTGATAGTAGACGACTGACAGAATACATAGTTTTATTTACAGCTCATTTGTATATATATGTACAATTAATCAACTAGATGAACGAAAGTGAAGCCAAGCTACTAAAGCCAAGCTGCTATATTGATTCAAATCGGCGAGTTATGTTCACTTGATTAAAAACGATCAATACTTCCAAATCAGTGCGAGTTTTGGCGTGCCTAGATTGAACGACCTTGACACCTCCCCCTGCGAAAAAAGGACGTTCACCTTCGGTCTATGTACGCCTTGTTTCTTGGATCGATTTGAAATGGTTGAACCATTGTTCTTCTTCGTGTTGGGTATCCTCTTTCTGGAGTCTCGTTTGTGCGATGTTGTTCAGCAAGACGGTTGTCGACTCTTTGCCTTTGTTCATCAGTGCTGATAGGTTGGTCTACTTCCAGTAGTTCGTTAAGACTGTGACTGGGAACAGATGGTTCTTCGGGGCAGAGTCTTGTTCGCATTTGGTTTGCGTGCCGAACAATCTGCTTTCCATCGGCCATGACTTCGTACAATACCTTACCGCGTCTTCTCGTTACGACCGCTGGTTTCCAAACCAACCCGTGTTGTCGAAGGCATGTAATCCATACGTTTTCGCCAGGCCTGAATGATCTTCGGCGAGCGCCGTTGCGTCGGTTGTATTGATTTTCCATCTTCCGATTGGGGATCAACTTTACCGGAGGTCTAGGGTACATTGCATCAAAGGTAGCCCGGAGTTTTCGTCCCATTAGAGATTCTGCTGGGGATTGACCATTCGGTGAATTCGGGTTTGGTGTAATCCGGTAACTGAACAAGAATTGATCTAGAATGCTATCCAGTGGTCCTTCGGATTCAGCCTTCTGAAGTGCTCGTTTCAGAGTGTCCACAAATCTTTCAGCCTGCCAATTAGATTGAGGGTAATATGGTGCCGTTCTGATATGATTTATTCCATTCTGAATGCAAAATTCTGTGAACAGCTTGGAGGTGAATTGAGAACCGTTGTCGGACACCAAAGTTTCTGGGAGACCATGCTGGGTGAAGATTCGTCTCATCGTTCGAACTGTCTGGGCTGCAGAAATGTGGTTCATCATAGTTACCTCTGGCCATTTACTGTATGCGTCCACCATGACGAAGAAATGCACTCCTCTGAATGGACCAGCAAAGTCAACGTGCACACGTGACCACGGTTTTATTGGCTGCGGCCAAGAGTGTAGTTCGGTCTTGACAGGAAGTCTTGCTATCACGGCACACTTGGAACAAGACCGGCAAAGATCTTCTACTTGTTGGTCTAACTGGGGCCAGAAGACGTAACTTCGTACTGATGCTTTCATTCGGTTTATCCCGGGGTGATCACGGTGAAACTGACGTAGAACACGTTCACGTAAGCCCTCTGGAATGACAACTCGATCCGCGAAGAAAAGGAAAGAGTCTGTCTTTGAAAGTGAGTTCCTTCGTCGGAAATATGGGGTCAATTCACTGTTTGGACATTTCTTTGGCCATCCCTTTTGCAGGTAGGATAATACTCGTTGAAGTATCGGATCAGATTTTGTTGCGTTCTTTATCATCTTCGACGTCACATTGAGTGATGTTCCCAAGTGTGTAGACGAGAAGGTGATGGCGGCGATCACTGCGTCTTCGGGTTCGACTTTGTTCGCATCAATAAGGCACGAGAGGGCATCAGCCTGTCCGATAGCCTCAGTTCGTATGTACTTGATATCAAATTGATAGCCCAGAAGTAACGTAGCCCAACGTTGTAAGCGACTTGCTGTATATATAGGGATGCCCTTCTTGGATCCAAATATTGTTAATAGCGGCTTGTGGTCTGTGAGCAATGTGAATTTTCGTCCGCACAGCATCTTGTGGAACTTTTGAACTGCAAAGACTATGGCCAAAGCTTCCTTTTCGATTTGGCTGTAATTCCTTCCTGATGGAGTGAGAGCTCGCGCAGCGTGTGCTATTGCCTTCTCTGATCCGTCTGGAAAACGATGGGAGATCACTGCTCCTATCCCATAGCTAGAAGCATCCGTTGCGACTGTGATCGGCAAGTTAGGATTGTAATGTGTCAACAAGAGGTCTGATGTTATCAATGCCTTCAGTTGATCGAATGCTTGTTGGCATGCTTCGGACCACTGCCATTTGACATCTTTTGACAGAAGTTGATTCAATGGCTGCCGTAATTGGTGCATATTTGGGAGGAATTGACTGTAATAACTTATCATCCCCAAAAAGGATCGTAAGGTAGGGAGGTCCGTTGGATGCGGTAGCTCGGTGATCGCCTTGACATTGTCTGGGTCTGGGCGCCGACCATCTTGATCAATGATAAATCCCAGGAACTTTATCGATCGCATGAATAGGCGACACTTTTCTGATCTTAGATGAAAACCATATTGTCTGATTCGCTCAAGAACTGTCTCAAGGCGGCTTGTGAGTTCTTCTGGTGAGGCTTCCATTACAATGATGCCATCCATATATGCTGCTGCACCTGGAACTCCGGATAGCATAGTATCTATCACTTGCTGGAAAATTGCCGGGGCCGTTTTGACGCCAAATGGCAATCGATTAAACTGGTAAAGTCCCTTGTGTGTGTTGATAGTGAGCCATTTTCTACATGACGGTTCCATTTCCAATTGTAAATAGGCGTTGGCTAAATCAAGGGTAGCGAAGAATTTTCCTCCATTGAGTTTGGCGAATATGTCTTCTGGTAGGGGCAGTGGGTACTGGTGAGGCTCGATGCATGCATTTAATCCGGTTGAAAAATCAGCACACAATCGAATATTCCCGTTTGGCTTCCGAATAACAACGATAGGAGCTGCCCAAGATGAAAATTCAACGCGTTCAATGATGCCTTCAGATTCTAAACGGTTCAGCTCTTGCTCAACACTCTCTTGTGCTGCATAGGGGACCGGACGCCGTGGTTTGAAAACAGGTTTCACCTCCGGAAGCAAATGTAAGGAGGCCTTGAACCTTGAGTACCGACCAAGTTTGGACTGAAACACATCTGCAAATTCAGTGAACAATTTTGCGGCCAACTGATTTGGAGTTTTTGAAGAAGAATTTGTCTGGCACACTGTTGCGGTTTTCGTTGAACGCAGATCTTTCAAAGGCACACTAAGTAAATTCAGCCGTTTGATCCAATCCATTCCAAGCAAATCAAGTTTATCATGAGGTGTCAAGTAAACTAAACTAGTTGCTTGCTCACCATTGAAATCAATCTCACAAGTAAGTTGTCTGTCAACCCGCAGTGGTTCACCAGAGGCATTTCGCACATTCATTTCTGTGGGATAGACGGTTGGGCAGCTAATCTGCTTCCACGTTGAGCGGGAAATCAATGTGACGTCTGAGGCTGTGTCGATTTGCAACGAAACGGTCTTGCCTTGAATTCTCACTGCGACATTTTTACGTCTGCTTGCCAAATTTGCTTCAAAGGTTGCAATGACAGCATTGATTCTGCCCCGGTTCCCATTCGATTTAGGATTATGAAGACGCTTCGCACCGGTTCGATATTTTTTTTGCAATGTGACTCTTTGTGACCAATGCGCTTGCACCTGCGGCACTTATAAGTTCTGAACGGACAATCTTTTGAATAGTGACATCCACCGCAATGCCAACAGGCACTTTTGGGTTTCAATGACTTCTTGGGAGGACTTTGTGAACTACTGTGTGATGTTGTGTTCCTGTACACTTGAGGCTCTATTTTCTGTCCGGCGCTTTCAATCAACTTAGTATCATGCTTGAAGTTCACCATTCTGTGACATTCGGCTGCTATGTCTTGAAGGGTCATTTCCGGATCGTGATCCAGTTTGCTCAGAATTCTTGTTCGAACGTCAGCGTCTGCAGGTGATTGAAGACTGCAAACGAACATCAAGCATTTGAACTGATTTGGTGTCATCGAACCGAGCTTGAATCTTTCACACTCTCGATTGATGATAGCAGCATGCGTAGTGTAGTCGTCTGTTTCCTTTTTCATCAGTTTGAGACAGTTGTAACGAATGCTGAATAAGGATGATTGTTCGCCGAAGATTGTCATGAGTGTTTCAATAGTTTCGTCAAAGGTGAACTCTCGAGCACATTTTGAATGAATATAGTTAGTGCAACGTTCGTGCTCAACAGGACCAAGTTTTCTCAACAATAGGCGAACAAGCCATGCATCACCTTGACCCGCAAGTTCAACTCTGAAAATGACTTCGTATTTCTTGAACCAAGCATTGAATGTTGTTCATGATTCTGCATAAAAATGGAACACTGTGATGGATGCTGCGATTGAGTCAATTGATTGCTGCTGTCTGTTATTTGTGTTCTTCTTTGATATTCAGCTTCTGAGAAAAAGTTCAATGAGCTGCTTCTGTGATTTTTCGAACTGCGCTTGCTGTTGCTGAAGTAATGCTTGCATTTGCTCAAAGCTGATAGCCATTTTCCCGTCGCCAAGTCTGTTGTGTTTTTGGAGCGAGTTCCGGCTGACCCGACACTCACGAAAGTGGTAGAAGACGACTGACAGAATGCATCGTTTTATTTACAGCTCATTTGTATATATATGTACAATTAACCAACTAGATGAACGAAAGTGAAACCAAGCTACTGAAGCCAAGCTGCTATATTGATTCAAATCGGCGAGCCATGTTCAATTGATTAAAAACGATCAATACTTCCAAAGCAGTGCGAGTTTTGGCGTGCCTAGATTGAACGACCTTGACACTTTTGATAGAGTTCACCACGCGGTACTTATTCATAAGCTACGTACTCTTGGAATTGGCCCTCCACTCTTGACATGGATAGCTGCATTTCTGTCCTGCAGGACTCTCAGTGTGCGGGTGCGTGAGACGCTTTCCGAGCCCTTCCCTACTGAATGTGGAGTACCCCAAGGATCGGTTCTTGGACCAAGACTTTTTCTTTTATTCGTCAATGACATCGGCAAAGAAGTGACATCCCCATTTCTAATGTTTGCTGATGACATCAAAATATGGCGCGAGCTTTCTTGCCCAAACGCTATTAGCGACTTGCAGTCTGATTTAAATTCCCTTTACGCCTGGTCGGTAGCGAACCATTTACCGTTCAATGCTGGAAAATGTCGTGTACTTCGCATTCGAAAAGAGGGTAACCCCATTTATACCCTAGGTGATGTCCAGCTCCTCGCTAGTCGACAAGAGAGAGACCTTGGTGTGTTAGTTCAGAACGACCTCGGATGTTCGACTCAATGTATCAAGGCATCACGCGTGGCGAATCGAAACGTTGGTCTACTGAAGCGAGCTCTCGGTCGGTTTGACATACGCTTCTTCCCAGCCCTCCCAAATTCGTACGTTCGCCCTCATTTGAAGTATGCGGTTTCCGTCTGGCATCCGTGGCTGAAGCGTGACGAACTTGTACTTCAGCGGCCTCAACGCCATGCCACGAGACTGGTAAAGGGGCTTGAGTGTTATCCTTACGAAGATCGTCTCACTGCACTAAACCTTTTTCCATCCGAGTACCGTCGAATCCGTAGCGACTTGATACTGGCTTACAGGATACTCACTGAAGAATGCCATCCCTGTAAAGAACTGCTTGTGCTTGCTACCGGCAATCGTACGCGTGGCCATCATTTGAAAATTGCCCATCAACAAAGCAGGTTGGACTGTCGTTAACACTTTTCTGCCGTTCGTGTTGCACAAACCTGGAACAATCTACCACTTTTGTTGTGTCTGCCCCTTCCCTTTCTATTTTTAAAGACCGTTTAGATATGCACTTGTTTCATTTGCTTCATAACGTTTGAAAAGCTATAACTTTCTATACTCTATGATACTGCACTTTTTCCGATTTTCAGCGCACAAACTGCTTTCAACTGGAAGTATCAACCAAAGTTTTGTGGTGCTCGCATCCCCATCCCTTACAGTATCAAC
Organism: Atriophallophorus winterbourni; assembly: GCA_013407085.1. NCBI lineage: Eukaryota > Metazoa > Platyhelminthes > Trematoda > Plagiorchiida > Microphallidae > Atriophallophorus > Atriophallophorus winterbourni. The sequence goes on from JACCGJ010007365.1 coordinate 16,160, forward strand.
GTTTTTCTTCATTCGGACCATAATTTACCCTGAATCTTTTCGAATCCATGTGTACAACATGTAGTAGACCAGATTATACAATAATGTCCCCAAAATGTTGAGAAAGGCACAGGAGATGAAAGTTTTTTCGCGGTAGCCAAAACGGTGTATAGAGCGTTTACTATGTACGCACACGAACGGAAAGTTAATATGTGGCAAGGTCAATGTTTTGACATGACAAACAAGCGGTGTTACCCTCCCCACAGCCCCCTCCAAGAAGTCGGTCAGTGAATAGCTTCTGAATGGGATTTGCCAGTAGCGTGGGGATGTGGGGTCAGTGTACCCCGGGTAGGAACGTAGTCTCTCATCAACCATCACATAGAATCATCCATGGCGCTCGTCTGCGTGTATCGATCTTCGGAGAAAGACATAACTTGCCATGTGCCAACTGCTTCGGCATGTGGGACTGTTTGGCTTGAAGTAGCGGGTATGGTGGGTGGAAATGACACCTACCGTGTCACAGAGCGGCGTCACGTTATCCTCCATAGGCACTGGTTATTGCCTCTAGCCGGGGAAGACAATAATGTATAGCCACTTGAAGGTGGTAGCGGGTCAACGAGGTCTACGTGCATGTGCGATAAACGCTTATCCGGTTCGACGAAAGCTCTTAATGGGCTTTTTGTGTGTCCGTGGATTTTCGAGCGTTGACAATTACCGCACGCTTTAGCGCTTGTGCGAACGTCTTTACTGGATTTTGGTCCGTCACGTAGACCCGTGGATTTATCCTTGATGTGGACAAGACGACGTAATTTATTCGGACCGACGACAGTAGTCGTCGTTAGCTGTCGTCCCGATGTGCGATGGGCGCAAGGTTTAATGCAACGCCGCGCATCGTTGCCGTATTTCCGATGTATCCAGCAAACGGGTGACCGAGTGTGACTACTCGAGTGTCGGCGGGATGGGGTGCGAGATCGTGACTTATTGTTGAGTGCGAGGTTTCGAACCTCATTGCGTAAAGCCGCAACCTCAGCCAGCAGATCCGCATTGTTGACTTCCGTTGGAGTACCTTGTGTGCGTGATCGTCCTGCGGTTACTGTGGAAACATGGGCATCTGGATAGGGACGGATACATTCAGCGATGTTGTCCGCCATTTCCGAAAGCTCAGATACCGGAGTGCTTTTCGCAGCAACCAAGATGGGTTGCACGCACTGAGGTAAACGCTGGAGCCATAGTTCCTTTAGTAAGGACTCGTCCATGTGCGATGACCCAGCAGGTGGCGCATCTCCATTAGTATGGTAGATGGCTTTTTGTTGGCAATTTCTAAGTTGCCGAACAGCTGCTGTAGCCTAGATCGTTCAGACGAAACCGTGCGAGAAATCACGGCTTGTTTGACGATACGGTAGCGGTCACCTATGGGTGCAGTCAGGACTGCGTCGCGTACCTGTAATAACACATCCGCGGGGAGTTTCTGCGTTAATTGTGAAAACATGGCGTAGTCATCAATTATATTTTTAGAACTAAATTCAGTTTCTAAAAAATGAAACCAATACTCAGGGTCCTGTGGAAATAAAACTGGGTATTGTGATGACCGTCGAAACCAAAATAACGCGTTTAGAATCACTCATGATAAACAGGAGCAATTGATGCAAATAAAATGCACGATTAAACGAGGTAAAAAAAATTTACCTGAAAACTCCGATGTGAAGCGGAAAAATTTTGACGTACCGGAAAAGATACACGAAGAATGCGTGTATGTCGGGCTCACCAATTTTTAGTAGACCAGATTACTACAATAATGTCCCCAAGAATGTTGGAGAAAATGCACAGGAGATGAAAGGTTTATCGCGGTAGCCAAAACGTGTACAGAGCGTTTACGATGCACGCACGAACGAACGGAAGTTAATATGTGTCAAGGTCAATGTTTTGATAAGGAAAAACAAGCGGTGTTACAAACATCCTGTGGTTTTCGTTTAAGCTTGTCGTTTTTTTACCACAATATACTATTGACTATTGACATGTTCACAGTTAAACCCAGACGCTTTTATGCATCGCGGAATCTCCAACGACTTCACCAGTTGGATCTCTTCTTTCCAGATTTTCCAAGTTCTCCTTTCAATACCAATCAGCTCCTCGTCCCAACTGTGTCCCTTCTTGCATAATGTTTGTAACAATCTTTTCGGCGTTAGTAAAATAGGCGCAACAAACCCCAAAGGATCATACAATGACGCGATACATGATAGTATGCCACGGCGGGATATAGGACGAGTAGGAATATTGACGACAAATCTGAATAGATCTCTGTCAACGGACCAACATAGACCCAAAGTGTGTTGTAAACTTGAATCTGCAATATTTAAATCACCTGGATGTATTGCTCTTTCTGATGCGGGTATACTTTCCAGTACCGATACATTATTGCTAACCCATTTATGTAAACGAAACCCACCAAGTTGCAATAACTGTCGGAGTTCATCGGCCAGTTTGATAGCATCTTCGGCAGTATCGACAGATACCAAGCCGTCGTCAACGTAGAAATTCCTCTTTACAACTAATATAGTGTCCGTGCTAAACTTGTCAGCATTATCGTCAGCTGCTTTACGCAACGCAAAATTCGCACAGAATGGCGAGGAAGTTGCTCCGAATGGATGAACATTCAACTTGTATGTTTCTGGGGAACGATTGAGATCTCCGTCAGTATGCCAGAGAAAACAAAATGAATCTCGATCAACTAATGGAAGACGAACCTGAAGAAACATCTCCTGGATATCAGCTGATATTGCGATCTCCTTCAAGCGAAATCTCAAAAGCACTCCTGTGATGCTGTTAGTCAAATCAGGACCAGGATGTATGCAGTCGTTCAAAGAAGTTCCATGAAACTTCGCCGCACAATCGAACACGATTCTCACCTTATCCGGCTTTCGAGGATTCAAAACTGGGTGATGAGGTATGTAGCAAATGCCCTCATTAACCGCAGCCAAAAGTGTTTTCACGTATCCCTTACTTAGATAATCTCGAAATATTTCGTCATATTTTGATAACAACGACGTGTCTTTCAGCAATCGACTCTTTAAATAGCTGAGCCTCTTTTCGGCCAGTATACGGTTACGTGGGCCATGACGCTTATCGAATTTCCAAGGAATAGGTACTTCGTAATGTCCGCTTTGGAAACGCGGCCATCGATAGTATGTTTATCTTGTATGAACATGGACAGTGTATGGGCATGGACAGTGTACTGCGATCGCGATTCTCGGAAAATTCACTGTCAAACAATTTCAAGATATCCTCGTTTATGTCTCTTTGGGTGTTGAGGCAATTTATCGACGCTCTATGCCCGGCTGTCGACGTAGGACCAATAATTGTCCATCCCAATGGTGTCAAATGTGCGAATGGTTGTTTTGGCTTACCGAGCCGCTGCTGTAATCTCCAGTGTATTTCTAGAACATTAACTCCCAATAAAATACGAACCGTTTTATCCGGAATGCGAGTTAACTTGACGTCGGATAAGTGACTCAATTGCGTCAATAATGATTCTTCGGGAATTGTCACTTTTTTAACGGGAAGAGAATCCATCACGTATGCCTGATGGACATCAACTTTTGTGCCATTACACAGAGATTGAATGACAAATGCCATGATGGCAGTTTTTCGCTTGCGTGTACCATGCACTGAGGTAACGTCAACATAGGCTGGCGCACCTGACAGCCCTAATTCCTCGGCTAAGTCAGCTGTCACCAATGTCGCATCCGACCCGTTATCCAGAAGTGCATTCGTAAGAACAACTCCGTTCGGACCTACTACCCTCACTGCAATGATGGTCAAGAAATTGCTACATCTTTGAGTGCTTGTCGAATTAATCTTCATTGCGTATTGACGCTGAACGGTACGATGTAAGAGCGGGTGATGTTTACCCTTACAACCATCTTTCCCACATCCAGAAGCTTGTCTACAGTCAGCTGCTATGTGGTTTGCTTGAAAGCAGTTGAAGCAGAGTTTAGACATTCTAAGTCTGTTAATCCTTTCAGCATAAGCAGACTGCCGAACGATGTACAATTTTGTAAGGCATGTGTCATGGAGCACTGTGGGCATCGCGATGACTCAGTTGTTGAAGTGACATTGAATCGAACTCTTCGAGTATTCACATGTGCCAGTGAACCAGCCTTCGTTTCACGCCCACTAGCTAAAGCACCGAAACAGCTAGTAGCCATTGAGACTTCTCTCTCCAAGAAACGAACTAAGTCCCCAAAGATGGGCTCTCCGTCAAATCGAATGATTTTATCCACGCACTCAGCCCCCTTGTAACGCAAATTTTTGGGTAAGCGCTCGACAATTAACTTCAAATTTGTCGTATTGTTTAGTTAGCTCAAGCGATTCAACTGTCAAAGAGCAAGCTCGCAATTTCGCATTCGTCGTGCCAATTTTTGCGGGGAACTAATATCATTCTGGTTGATTATGTCTCTATTAAGAATTTCCTTCAAGAAAGACTGAAAAATATCACGCGGGCGACCAAATTCCATTTTTAAAATACGTCGCGCTTGGCAATATCCCTCGCTATCCGGGAGGTAAATACAATGTTCAATTGCGCTCTTCGCATCGCCAACGCATAAATGTAGCAAGTATAATAACTTGCGATTTTCGCTAGTGACGCGGTCATCGACAGTCAGTCAGATTTTTGGTGAATCCATGTTGTTGTGGACTCCAACGCCTACACTCCAAAAGAAAGTGCTCTATTTTCCTGTCGATCAGCTTCTCTAAAATTTTACCGATCACAGAAGTCAATGTGACCGGCCTGTATTTAGCGGGACTACTAGGGTCCCCACTCCTAAACACAGGTTTAATAATACCATGTTTCCATTCTTGTGGCAAGAACCCTAATGTTACAGATTTTGTAAACAAACTGGCCAGCGGAACGCACAACACTTCTGATAGTGCTCGTTAAACCAACGGATGAATACCGTCTGGTCCTGGCGCGGATTGTGTGTCTTACTGTTCCAACAGGAGTCTAACAGTCTCTGCATCAACATCAAGATCAGACAGCACCTCACTGTTATTAGAGACAGAAGGAGGATCACTGTCTTCCAGACAGTACACGGAGGCATACTGCTTATCCATGGCTTCAGCTTTCAAACCATCCTCAGTAATGTCTACCCCATTAGTATCAATCAAATTAGGAATATATGGCGACGCCTTTGTGCGGCGTCCAATGTATGCGAATAGCCGTTTTGGTGCACAAGTAGACTCGTCAACCAATCGCTGCTCGTACAACATACGTTTTCTGCGTTTTAATGCCGTACAAAGGTTCCTAGCTTGCTGATAATTGTCATAGTCAGTGGCGTTTTCCGACTAACGAATATTGACCAGAGCTTTTGACGTTGCCGCAAAAGATTCCTTATCTCCTTATCAAACCAAGGGGGACATTTCGCCTTACGACGACATGTGGACAACGGAACAGCCACCTCAATAACTGTCAAAATGTTATTACGAATCACCAGCCAACAATCTTCAACATCAGCTGCTTGATCGAAAGACCAATCGAGAGATGAAGCAACATCCCGTAACCTACCCGCGTCTGCCTTCCAAAAATTCCTTCTGGGAATTGGATCTGGTACCCAGCGTTTCCACATAAACTTGAGGTGGCATGGTCACTGCAGCCTAATGGAGCTTCAGTCCGAAGCTGAGTAATATCGGACTGCGTGGGAGTGAATACCAAGTCCAAAATGGACTCACACCCAGTAGGGCCTATTCTGGTCGGATGGGAAACGTGCTGCACGAGGCCCACATCAACCACAGCGTCCAATAAGTCCCGCTCGAATGACCCAGAACCTTCATCTAGCGAAGTCCAATCAATACTAGGAGCATTGAAATCCCCAATAATCAAGCAGTTTGAGGATCTACCATACTGACATATCTGTGATATCACAGTATCTGCCTGAGTATTGGGAGAACGATAAACGACACCTATCGTGGCAAATGAAGCTGCAGTCCTTATACGGCACCATATACTCTCAGTCATACCGGCAGAATGCTGGAAGCGAGCCAACACTGCGACGGAAATATGTTGTTGGAAATATAAGGCAACCCCACCACCGATTTTAGCGTCTGTTCGATCTGAGCGAAAGAGTCTATATCCAAGTAGGGATCATCCTGCTCAGGTGAGACCCATGTTTCCGTCACCGCAATGATCGCTGGAGGGTCCCGTCTAATCCGATCAAAGAGTTCATCCAGTTTGTTTCTCAAGCTCCTCGCATTAAAATATATCACTTTTAAAGATCCAGATCCCTCCGAATGCATATCGTCAGAGGTTCCCAACGAACTTTTGGCCTCATCCTCACAACCCGAAAATCCACAATGCGCAAGTTAGTTTCACCTGCGGCTCTGCGCTCGCTAATTTCCTGAGTAGCTTTTCGCATCTTCACACGATCTTCCGGAGAAAGATCACGCAGAAGTCAAAGTTCACTACCCTTCAACCTGTAACCCCTCTTTAGCAGTAAGGTCACTTGCTCAACAGAGTCTAACACAATCTTTAACGGTCTTGGGCGATCTCCTGGCGCTGGCCTGCGGCCTAGACGGAACGCTGTGCGTACCGTTACACCCTTTTCACCTTCGTCGAAAAGGGGGGCAAGAGCAGAATTTAAGAACTCGCGTTCCTGTTTAACCCTGTCTATCGCCAAAGCACCTGTTTCCTCCGGTGCATTGTGAAGAATGACGCAGGATTGTCTATTCTCAACAGTCGTAAAGCTCTGGTGTTTCTTCTTTATAGATTCATCTAGCTTAGATGGTTCCTGGACCTCTTTGGCCTCAAGAACGTTCGTTTCACTGGCAAAACAAATTCCGTCTTTGGAACCGAGTAAAGACGAGGAAGCCACTTCCGCAAAGGTGCGTACATCTTCAGATTGCACGCAGACTTGTTGTACACAAGATGTGTGGCGGTTATCCTTCTTCGAGGGTGAGCCACTATTTACAATACTCCCATCAATACCTTCAGAGGACTTAGCAGAAGCCGTATCAACTGGAAGCTGAGTACTTGCGAGCTTGAAACCAGTCGGTGGAAGGCATATCTTACATATCGTGCGAATGATATCGCATGAATTCTTCTGAAGCCAACGATACATCTCCGGCTTCATTGAACCACATCGAATATGTATCCACATTAAACAAATTTCACATTGAACAGCTTTAGCGTTATTGGCAACCTGTTTCGAACAAACCAGACAAGAATCCCCAGAGTGAGCAGCGGAGCCCCCATTCTCTTGAGGCTTCCTTGCAGTCGGTGCTGCATGATCTCCTTTTGCATATTCACGAGTCGTAACCATGTTCAAATCCGTTGAAAATAAAATAAAAGTTCTTGTAATAATCTTGAAATAGATCGGATATACACAACAATATCAAAATATCGTAAGGAGCAAACGTCCACGTTGACCTTGAAATTAATAAGGAAAAGCGCGGAACTCACTCCTTGCAGAACTAGTGTTAGGAGGGCACCCTCCTAACGAATAAAACAAGGGGGATTACTTGATCGATCAAAGTCGCAACGAAGAGAAATACTTGCTGGGTAAGTCATGTTGTACCTTGGTAACAAACCCCATCCTCACAAAATTCACATTCAAATTGTCTGACAAGCAACTTAATTCTTTCCCATGAATATGATGTACTCTGACACGTTCACTCCGTTGTTGTCGTCATATAAATACAAACCATGTTCACTCAGAGCTTGTACATTGGACTCCTGATAAACGTTCCATCCCATTCCCGTCGCCAAATTGTTATGATGTTGCAGCAGAGACTGTCGTTGCGTTCTATAAATCTATGCGTTGTTCTTAACCCAACAGCCAGGAAAACAGAACAAGACCGAAAGGGAACGTTGATCATGAGTACAAGTTCCAAGCGCACAGTGTGTGCGTTTCGACAGTAGATATGGTTTGTATTCATATGACAACAGGAGAGTGAACGTGTGACAGTACACCATAATCATGGGAAAGACAGACGGTGGTTGTCAGACAATTTGAATGTGAATTTAGTGAGGATGGGGTTTGTTACCACGGTTAAACATGGTTTACTTAGCAAGAATTTCTCTTCGTTGCGACTTTGATCGATTAGGTAATCCTGCTGGTTTTATTCGTTAGCAGGGTGCCCTCTTAACAACTAGTCTCGCAGCCTCAGTAAATATTTTCAAACATGGATTAGACGAACGGTGACAGGTTTTGTACCCAGATCATTACCCATAGGAATAGATCCCTCACTTTTTACTGACAATCAACAACAAACCTATTGTAAAAATGTTTTTGAAATATGAAAAACATTCCTCCTCTATGCTTTCCGTTCTTTTTTTAATTGAATGCTGTCCATCGGCTTTACTTTCGATTTGACATGCAAGATGCATTAAATCTTTCATAAACGCATGTGTTTTGTACGAATCAATTTTATTATGTGTTTGTATACAAGCAAACCTCTGAAAGAATCTGGGCACTCGTTTCGTGTTGGTCGAATATAGCCATGTGATACTGATATTGATACTTTATTCACAAAAAATCGCTTCCAAGTAGGTTCATTTTGAGTACACCGCCGAATTGAGAGCCCCACTAATAATCGTTTTTTCCTCAATTATCATTATAACACTTACACATTTTCGAATGTGATTGATGCAGGCTTTTTACATTTGTTTGAATTTTTCAACATTGTAACCTTCGACTATTAAGGTCACGTCTAAAACTTAATGCGAAAAGTTGTGACACGTTTTTCTTTTCATTATTAACTAAATTTGTATAGAAAACATCGCATGCTGCTTCCCTCGTCTAAATGTTGCTACAGTCATTTAATGAAAATGTAAAAAAATAAATTTCAAATAATGGTTGTTGTTTGTTGTTGGCCTCCTTCGGTCGATGTCGACCATGGATGTACATCACAATCGCGTGAATGTTCAAGTTTTGCAGCTTTTGGAATGACTAAGCAGTCCAATTTGGGAGGAACAATCTCTCCCGCAGCGCTGGCAACGAAAATCAGAACTCGGATGTATTGCGTCAGTTGCACCCCGGCGGCGTGATCTGCGTTCAGCAGCCAAGAGCTGTATCTGCTCCTCCCCAGCTTGCAGACGACGCTTTACACTGCCTCCAATGGTATAACTGGTTTAAACCCTAAGTGTTGCCAAAATATATTTTTTGATATATAAACCATTTTACTAAAAAGCATACAACGAAGGTCGCAAAAGTGGTAGTTTTATTTATCTTAGGTAAAATTCATTTGGAATAAGACTGATGAACCTTTGTAAGAAGCTGCCTAGGATCCTGATTGCTAGTTTCTTTGGTATATCTTTTCAGGGACACCAGCTATGGAGACTGGCTATTCCGACTTTGTAAATTTTCCTAATTAAGGTCTTTAGCTACATATTCCATATGACGGTTTATTCACCACGAGATCTACAATTCAACCAATCTTGTAACTCTTGGACAGTTGCTGAAACATAGTATGTATGAAATTAAAGTTTGGATCTCGAAAGTATTAGTTCAAGTTTAAGTTGCTCAGTGCTGAAGGTGGCTAAAAGCCAATCCTGCGCCCTGATTTCCTTCGATTGTATGCGGTCGAGCACCCGGCACTTCGATATTGAGTATACAGTTCGTACGGTTCACGTTCTTGTTTACGCTATCTGGAAAGTAAGGCAAGGGTTCTCTTCAGCACGGTGAGAGGTCATCGATTCAGGACCCTTTCGAGACACACTATATCTTTTTTCGAGTACAGTGCCCGGAATTGAAAACAGTATTCTAAGTGAGGCCGCACGACTATCTTGTATAGTGGAATAAAGATAGGCTTTTAGCATGACAACGCTGCGCACAGTCTGAAGAATTCTCTGCGAGCCTTGTTTTCTGCTTCGACACATTGAGTAGGCCCCTCAAAATCTCATGTGATAGTAATGCCGAGATCCTTCACTTTCGGAGCAGCAGCTATTCTAATGGTTCCTTCGCTGACTTCTATTTGTGTTGTCGCCAAATAAGTCGTCACAACGCAGCTCTTCCTCGAGTTTAGTGGCTAGTCCCATGTCATTGTCCATTCGAATACTTTTTTATAAATCCGAGATAAACAGACTTCCAGTATAGTTCCAGCGTATGGACAATTATCATACTCGCTAAGTGTTTTTCCGCTGGTGTGGCAGGGCTGCAATATTTCGCCGTTTCTTTTTAACTTCGCGGTCGAATATATCTGAGTCAAACAATCCTGTAAATAAAGTGGCTTTGCTCTGTGGTGTTGTCTCACTGACCAATTTTTTGAAAACCGATTAAGCTGGAATAGCTTTCAGACGTTGCCTGCATTACCAGCCACGACTTTTTCAATTAACAAGGCTGTTCTGTGAGATCGAATTCTATGTTTATCTAATTTTCTCAAAGGAAAGAATTCTGAAAGTTAGCTTAGCTGATCCAAATGGACCTACTATTGCCGGTACTGTCACGTGCTGACATCGCGTATCTATCTGTTGCATTCCACTTTTATCCAATTTTATTAAATACGGCCTCGGAAATGAATAAACAAATCTGATAAGCTTGCTGAATTCCAGACTCAAATTCCTCCAAGGAGTATTTTAATATAAATCTATATCGAATGCGCTTGTGATCAAAAGTCTATACGCGTTTAATAAACGGCCACAGTCTTAAATGCATCATGTTTATCTAGTGCTTATAGTGAGCTGGCCGATTTGTATTTATGGGTGATCGTCATTGATTACCGCGTTGCAAAATGCCTATTTATATGTTGAAATATATTAATGATAATTAACAGCCTGTTGTGTGCACAATGGTCCAGATAGTCTATACCATTGTCAGTACACTCAGCTTCAAGTCTAAATGTACAGCTTAGTTGTAATTTATAAACATCTAGGCGATCAAGCCGTGTGTTCATGTTCTCAGCTTGAATTATAATGTCTGAACTTCCTGCATCACTACTACAGTTAATAGTTGAAAAGACACTGGTTTTTCTGATTTCGTAAACTTGTGTTGGCAAACGTCATCAGTCGGAAGCCGTACATCTCTATATTGACGTGGATCCAGTCTAAAAGTGGGGTTTGTACAACTACTCTCAGGACTATACCTACACGTGCTTGCCTGGGGAAACAAAAGAATAATCTAAACAACGAAAAAGGTACGTGTTTGACAGGTGTGATGCAGTCAATTCGTCCACCGTCAAAAATTTGCTTTAAATAGTTGTAAACCTCGTTATCTAATGAATTCAAAAAGAGCCTTGGCACCTTACATATCTCTCGTTGATCTGACCTCATGTTTTGTACCTTAACGGTACCTACGTAAGAAGAGTGACGTAGTTTGGAAAAGCTTCATGTCCAGGATATGTTGAGCTTTGGATAGTTTTGGCTCGTCGCTTATCATGGTGCAGAATAAAGTTTGAAGGGAAGAATAAGAAAAAGATTGAAAAGTAGGATCTGATTAGGGTTTTTCGCTTACCATTATTATTATTATTATATTTGCACAATCTGATACAGATATAGTGCCGTTCAACATAAACAATGGGATGTACAAAGCTTACCATCCGCACTGTATGTTCGATTAAGTTTTAGCAAATGATTTTCTCTTATATTAATGGTTGGTAGCTATCCGTAATTCCGGATGTAACGCGCTTGTATTTGTCATGCATAGTTCATGTTGTACGCATCTCGATAGTTGTTTCAATATTTCTGCATCAATAGATGGTTTTGGTCCGCATTTTGAGGCGGCCGTATCGTTCCTCAACCTAGGTCACCTCTGGTGTAAGAAAGGACTGTCTCTTTTACTCAAAGGTCGAGTCTACAAAGTCTCCGTTCTGGCTGTATCACTGCATCCGTGCGGAACTTATACCTTACGTAAAGATCACTTTTTTGTCTCAGATCAACCTCTACAAGTTACGCTAGTTAACTCACATTTTACGGATGCTGAACCACGGACTTCCGAAACGGGTTATTTTTACGACGCTATATGTCGATTAACATAGATCTCGTGGTGGCTAAACCGTCACATTACATAGGCAGCTAATGACCCTAACTAGTAACGTTTTCAAAGTAGGCGCAGCTCGTGTTAGCTTTGGTCCCTGCGATCAGATATCGCAGTAGCAAGCTACACTTCAGGATATGTTTCGAAACTGTGTTCAGTGGCGGTCTTGCAGTAAGCATCTTCTTGAAGTGTTGGTTTAACCTTGTGTTTCCAATCGGATTGGCGAGGAAAGTTTGTTATGATACATGGCAGTGACGACCGCGAAGAAACTATCGTGATGATGTCGTTTTACTCGTTCACAAAATTCGATCGAATGCTTTTTCCGTTGGCGGCGTAGGCATCTGATCTCATTTTGTTTGTGCTTACTCTTTTATAGATTATGTAGCTTTTCAAGTCTCTGCCTTTCCCCATCTTTTAGGATTTTACTTTTTTCATGGTTATATGGCGGTTAAACATTTGGTACATGATACCGGTGTAATGCTGTCCATGATAATGATGTATTCTGTAGAAGTGATAGTTTGTTAGCAAACTTGTACCTATTTACCATCAAAATTAATTCATGCCGTAAACATTACATATTGAGTTTACTATCACAATTGTTTTCCGGGGATTCTACCGTACACCAAAGCCGAAGTTACCTATGAGGTAATGAACGAATGTTTCTACAGCGGGAAGGAAGCGCTAGCGTTGATTAATGAATTCTCGTTTATTAACATTCTACAACATTCACAGTAGATTCTCTTACAATAGCTATATTGCTAATCTGATTTGTATGTATGTATGAAAGCACAAGCCTGGTCCAGGCAAAGTGCCGCACAGTCAGGGACTATACGTGGGCTGAGATACTGTCGGGTTGCTAATCTGATTTGTATATATCTAATCTAATTTTCCTGAATCGCTTTCAAAAGTCGTAATTCGATATTCATTTTAGATTTGTTAAAAGTCAAGTTAAGACTTATATGTTTGCGTTCAGTGACCACTTATAAATTTTTAATAAAATACGTTTAAATTGATTAAAATGAAATTGCTCTGTTATCACAAATTTTTTGTACTTTGAATTTTAATAGTTTATTGACCGAATCTCGATCAGAAAGAAATATACAATGCATTATAAGATGGTTTATCTATACTTTCTGATGTCTTTTGTATCAACAGAGTTCTCGACTTGAACTTAGCATATTATCTCGATATCGTTCACCGATATTTCCCATCAGCCATTACGTGAATGCTTCTTCAAATCAGAGTAGAAGGCTAACTTTACAATCTCACACAGTTACAATGTTCGCAAGCAATTATGCTGATTTAACGTGCGTATACCTTTTCAAAAACACGAAACCAACGGTTATGTATCGTGAATGAGTAGAAAGACCTTAACACAACCGCTTTTTGATACATTTTAAGCTTTCCTCATTAGTGGACAGATGTGCAATCGAACAGCACTTCTGTGCTGTGTGGCTAAAGTCGTGCTAAATTGATTGGCCAACGGTAGTGAGCCTCATGCTGAAACATGCTGGAATCTCACTACCATTTCTATTTCTCCCCATATCTGTCTAGGCCTGAGCAACCTGACAGTATCTTAGCCCACGTGCAGTCTCTGACTGTGTGGCACTTTGCCTGGATCAGGCTTGTGGTTTTATACCATCATACCATACCATTCCTCATCAGTACTTTTTAGCATCACGCAAGGCTGTACAAACACCATTAAAACGCCTACGAAAATGCTGCAACGAACTATTATCATATGAAATCCTTCGGTGTAATTAACCGCCTCGGTATCTTATCACGTGAATACGAGTTTCAAAAATAAACAACTGTTACCCCTGAGCAGCATCTAATATATGGCATAACATCGATACGCAACACCACCTCATTCACCGAAAGACCACGTCTCCCGTTGATATATCTAGAGCGCCAACATTCAGTCATCTTTCTCTATTTCAAGCCGAGACGATAAATGTAATCCATATTTTGCTTTCCTTTAATTTTGTGATCGATATTTATTACTGAATTTTGTGTTGCGCTGTTTGCTAGTATTTGAGGTCCAGTTAAAAAAACAAAACTGTATAAATGTAGTTTAATATTCATATTATACTCCAATATATATTTACACAATCATTTAAAAATGAAAAAGTGCCACCCAATGATATGGCTGTAGCCAATACAGCAGTCCGTAAAGCACTTTGTGAAGCTCCGGCCTATGAATCGCTTTTACGACTGAACCAATAGCAAACCTAAAAGTTAAAAACAAAACGATATTTTCGTACGGAGGTGAAGTGACAAAATGCGTTAATTTTATTTCGCAGCTTTTGTTTTTATTGAATTGGAACTTGTGTACCAAGTTGATTACTTAATGGTTGTCCTTCGATTTTCATGATGTTTTAACTCATTAGCATAATTTTAGTTCTGGTAAAACCCAGTATTCATCTTGCGCTGTGAGCTAATATGCAAAATATTAAAATATTTCGATCCCTGTGGACGGATGTGTAATTGTGCAGTACTTCTGTGCTGTGCAGCTAACCGTTTTAAATTGAACTGCCACCGGTAGTGAGCTGAATGCGAAAACACGCTCTAGTTTCACTGCAATTTCCTCTTTCCTATATCTGTCTAGGTCTTGGTAAACTGACAGTATCATATCCCACGTGCAGTCTCTGATTATGCGGCACTTTGTCGGATCCAGGCATGTTTCTATATATATATATACATATATATCTATATCGCTATATCTATATCATATTATATATACTATATATACTATATATATCTATCTATATTTATATATATCTATTATATAATATCTATTTAATATATATATATATATATAATCATATATATATATGTATATCTCTATACTATATTGCCCCTGGTCACTGTTAGCGATCTGTTAATATCGAAGATATATGTCCTCCGCCCTAGAACTCAGAAAATTGTATGGTAGAAAAAGCATTAAACTTAACATTAACCATAGGATGACAAGGTATATGGAACATATAAAAATATAAAAAAATATAAAATATCTCAAAAATCAATAGGGACATTCGCATACCGCATGGTTCGTCATAAACTCATCGAGTTTGGAATCGAAAACCTCAACAGATTCTGATCGTGTGATTTCTTCAGGCAAATAGTTCCAAGTGAAACAAATTCTTACGGAGAAGAAATTACGACGTATATCCAATCGAGAATACGGAATGCTTAAAGCCTTTGAATGTGTTCGTGTTCTAGTAAGGTCATTGGGCTTTAGCAAGTGTTTAAAGGGATGGTTTACAGAATGCAGGATTTTGAAGGTCAACATAAGGTCACTACGTATCCGCCGTTGGGTAAAATTTTGTAGGTTCAGTTTTAACATTCGCTCTGTGAAAGGCAAATTTCTGTACCGGGAGACCAACTTTGTAGCACGATGATAAATCCTGTCGAGTAGTTCGATATCCTTCCTCAGCCATGGTGCCCAGGCTTGGATGGAATATTCCATAACAGGACGTATATACGTGTTAATTACCCGGGGTAGGGTTTCGGGCGTAAATATCCGGAATATTCTTTTAAGAAGACTCAAGATACGGCAAGCTTTATTGTACACCATCCGACAATGCTGTCCAGGCTTCAGGTTAAACGAAACCCAGATACCCAGATCTTTTTCTGCTGTGGTCCAGACGAGATCTTGCGTGCCAAGCTGATACGTGTGGTGCAGAGATTTCCCAAGCTGCAGCATTTTACATTTCGCAGGGTTAAATGGTACCTCATTTAACTGGGACCAACGAAATAAGATGCTTAGATCCCGTTGTAATGCCATACAGTCATTAACAGACCTGACACGTTTCCAAATTTTAATATCATCGGCAAATAGTATCAAGTTGCATCCAATATCCTCTACTATATCGTTGATATACACCAAGAATAGAAGAGGTCCAAGCACCGAGCCTTGCGGAACTCCACTCGTGACGTCTATTTTTCTAGATAAGTTGCTGCCAACGCGAACTTAGACGTGTCTATCAGTAAGATAGTCCCTTATCCAATTCAGCAATATTCCCGTTATTCCATAGGATTCGAGCTTTTTAATTAAGATGTCATGGTTGACTCTATCGAAAGCTTTGGAAATATCGGTGTAACAAGCATGTACAGCCTCACCTTCGTCTAGTGCCTTGGTCCAATCCTCGAACGTTGTAAGAAGGTTAGATAAACAGCAACGACCTCTTCGAAAACCGTGTTGTGCTGCGGTCAAAATATTTTGGTTTTCAAAATGTTCGTATTTCCCGTCGTTTAATTCTTATCTAAGTACCGTTACTTGATCGTTTTTAGATAGCATGCCATGGAATCTCGTGATTTCGGTTTTTTATGCATTTGGACTGATCAGTCAAATTACACACGCTCATTCCTTCGCTCCAAACGACATGAGCGCTCTAAAGTGGGTTATCTCCCGTTCCATCATTTCCAATTCAAGGAATCAAGTTGAAACCATGTTTTACCATGCTTACGATGGATACATGAAACATGCTTTTCCCTTCGATGAATTGCGTCCATTGACTTGTGATGGCCAAGATACATGGGGCAGCTTCTCGCTTACGCTAGTCGATGCGCTAGATACACTGGCCATTATGGGAAATTGGAGTGAATTTCGACGGGCCAGTCAGTTGCTCATTGATCATTTGGATATCAACCGTGATGTAAATGTCTCCGTATTCGAAACAAATATTCGGGGTATGTTGGATCATTAAAACTACTTGTTCCATGTTATAGTTGTTGGTGGTCTGATTTCAGCCCATTTGCTTTCCCGTCGTGCGGGATTCAGGGTTGAACAGGATTGGCCGTGCTCCGGGCCTTTGCTACACCAAGCTGTTTTGTTTGCTAGAAAGTTGTTACCAGCTTTTGATACGCCTACGGGCATGCCATACGGTACTGTCAATTTGGCTATGACTGCAGTACCTCCGAATGAAACTACTGTGTCCTGTGTAGCCACTGTGGGGACATTAATTTTGGAATTCGGAACGCTGTCGAGGTTGACTGGTAAGTCATTTTTATACAATTTTCAATCTATCAACTTCGTTGATATAAAAACTAGTTTGTTGCAATAGTTTTCGTAACAATTTTATCTAGATTTATAAATCGCAATTGGAAGATCGTCCGAAACGTAACGGAATTTCTCAAACGGCTCTCTTGAGTTGGCACCAGATTTCTTGCCAATATTTCACATTTTATTATTCAGTACTTTGCGTTGGTGTGTGATTGTGTGTACTTTTATAAATGCCAAATCAAGCTGCATTGGTTACTGATGGTAAAGAGTTGCACGCAAGAAAACGCCACAGTTTTGGTGCTATCGTTCCTTTATTTTATATCTACCTAGGCCTGTGCGACCTGTAGTCTATAAGACTACGCAGCAGTTTGCCTGACTGCAGGCTTGCACTCATCGTGGATGTGTTATGCTAATGAAATTTCAGTCGGATGGGTCCCTTTTTGTTTAGTTAAAGCGCTGATTTCATATTGCACGATGACTGTTACAATAAACCTTGCGGTAAAAGTAACCAGCTTAACGAAAAATGGCTTTCCAGTTTTCAAGAAAAATCTTCGGTTTGGGTTCATTTTTTACTGCAATCATTTTAAGGAAGACTCTGAAACTTACAATGAATTGATGTGGCCTTATTGGATTGACTTTGGGCTTTATCCACAGAATTCCCTACTGCATCAAGAAAGTATCTTTAGGATTACCCAAATGACACTCTTACGCCCCTGTGCTTGATACATAATCCTGATTTTCACAGATAACGCACACTAAAGTTGTTCGCTGGTGATAATTAGCAGTTATAACTATTTATAATTTCCGCTTTTCACCACTCTATCGAATCACAAATATGAAGTGATGCAAAGTGCCCCCGGTCGCACGTGTGGGCTGAGGCACTGCCAGGATCACCACGCCTAGACAGAATTTCAATCAAGCTATAATAGCGTTGAGATTGCAGTAATTTTAGGTTACGTCTCATTGTATGTAAATATGAAATCACAAGACTGATCCAGGCAAAGTGCCGCACAATATGATACTGCGTGGACCCGGGTACTGTCAGGTTTCACGGGGCTAGACAGTTCATTATTGGCAGGAATCGGTGTAGCTAACTGTTAACGTGTCTCCCTTTATCATCTGCTTCTATCAAACTGTCTCGTAGGTGATCCGCAATTCGAGGCTGTGGCACTGCGGGCGCTGCGAGCTTTGTGGCAGTATCGCTCCTCCATTGGGCTGCTCGGTAATCATATTGATGTTAAAACGGGTACCTGGGTCGCACAGGAGGCGACGATTGGTGGCGCTGTCGATTCATTCTTTGAGTATCTGGTAAAAGGTGCTGCCTTGTTTCGCATGCCCGAATTGGATTTCATGTTTCGGGGTAAGTTTCATTGTTGATCCCAACCCATTTTTTGTTTGATTTGTATGAAAACGCTTACTAGAGTTTCTGCTTATTTTATATTACTGCAATCGGCTCAATGTGAATGTTGTGCTTCGCTGTTGATAATACATAGCCCCTTGACCGTCTATACCGATTTCACAATGTCCACCAACGGTTATGTTTGTACATGCTTAGCTAAGGTTGTTTTACGTATCAACGTTTTACGTTCTGTTCCCCTCTGTTTTCAGTCTACGCGTTTGCCTCTTTAACTCCCAGTCTCTAAAGTTACCTTTTCCGTCGAACCAGCTGTCGGGTAAGGTGCTACACGGTCATAAATTATATGTGGATTCAGCTACTTTCAGGTTTCCCAGGCGTTCAGAGATGTTAAAAGGGTAAATGGCAATGAGATACCAGCGCGTTTCTGCATGCAGTTAGCTTCTGGAGCAAATCATTTCTGCACTATCTACTACGAAACTCCTTTGACTCCTGTATTAAATGTTTTGTTGGTGTTGTCTGTCCAAGTTCCTAAAATTAGGACAAGCGCATTTGACGTTCGATATTCCATTCTCTGAGTGCTACTTGAATTGTTCAGTCCACTTCAACGGTTTCACTTACCAAGCCGTCGAGGTTTACTGGTGCGTTAAACAGGAACGTATACTTGACACACGTTATTCGATGTTGCACTTGATTATTGTATCACATGTCAGTATTTTAGCCCACGTGCTGTCTACGACTATACGGCACTTTGCCTGGATCAAGCTTCTGATTTCATACATACAAACATCACACGATTAGGTTGCAATTCAGCTTTTCACCTCCCCCTGCAGTACTTTGTGCTGTGCGGCTAACACTGTGCTAAATTGATCGGGCAGCGTTAGTGAGCTGCATGCTGAAACAGGCTGGAGTCTCACTACCACTTCCTGTTCTTTTATCTTCCTCATATCTGTCTAGGCCTGGGCAACCTGACAATATCTTAGCCCACGTGCAGTCTCTGACTGTATGGCACTTTGCCTGCATCAGGATTGTGCTTTCATACCATACCGTGTCATAGGATGGTACACCTACGCTCAATTTTCAGCCAATCGAATGTTCATAACACCCGTTTTCGTTCTACTCATGCTGTCAACTTTCACTTGTCGGAGGCAAACTGGTTTCACCTCGATAGTCATCTCCCATCTCTTTTACTCTCATCAATGAGATAGTCAAGATACCCCGGTTGTGCCGTTTGGGATCTATTATTAGTTGTCAGAGGATGTTTAAAACGCACACATTAGGATTATTTTCTAACTTCAGAGTTTCTATTCTTGCCGCGAACACAAATATAATGTCACACCTGTCTGCAGTACTTCTGTGCTCTGTAGCTAACACCGTGCTAAATTATTTACTGCCGGGACCGAGTCTCACTGCCATTTCTATTCTATTTTCATTTCTCATATCTGTCTAGGCATGTGCAAACTGACAGTATCTCAGACCACGTGCATTTCATGACTGTACGACCCTCTGTCTGTATCAGGCTTGCGATTTCGTCCATACGTTAATGTCGTCATCAATCTCAGCATCCCGATAAACCCCAGTACTTGACTGACCCAAAATTATCTGAAAATAAAATAGAAAGATTTTTATGGGGATTTCGGGAATACTCCCAAAGCTATACATGCGTGAGCGCAGATACACCGGAAGCAAAAAAGCAACTTTATTCATTTACACCAATTTTCAACGAATAAGGTTTATTAATCCTAACAAATTTTAGGAAACTTCTATCTGATGGAAAGATTTGGATTACCAGTGTCATCGTCCAATCCAAAGCAGCTTTGACTTCGTCTACACCAGCGCCATCCAAGTACGTCGAGCGCTGTCGTAAAAATGGAGTAGATTAGAGTTCAGCTTGTATGATTTTTCAATCAATGTTGTTTCGGTGTTTATTTGAAGCTTTTTTCCGAATTGAGCTGCACTGTGCGGCACTTTGCTTGGATCAGGCTTGTGCTTTCATACATACATACATTGTTCGAAAAATACTAAGTGTGCAAAATTCAAAGCGATTACAGGGAAACATGCTAAATATTGATAAACGATGAAATACAGTGACTGCAAGGCAAAATCTTTCTCGCTAATAGATACGTGCGTAAAACTTACAACATTAGTCATGCTCTCGGAGAGAATTTGTGTGCCATACGTCACAAATAATGGGTGCAATGTAATCATTGACAGCGGTTTGTTTTTATTGTAATCCAGATGTGATTAGTATATGGTATGGTATGAAAGCACAAACCCGATCCAGGCAAAGTGCCGCACAGTCAGAGACTGCACGTGGGCTGTCAGGTTGCCCAGGCCTAGCCAGAGGGGGGAAATAGAAACGATAGTGAGACTCCAGCGTGTTTTAGCATGCAGCTCATTACCCGTGGCCAATCAATTTAGCATGATGTTAGCCGCACAGCACAGAAATGCTGCACGATTGCACATCCGTCTCCAGTTTTACCTTGTTGAGCGACATTACGTTTGAACCGCAACCGTGAACGGGTTGCATTCAAACTATCGCTATTAGGCTGTCAAATTTCAATTCTTACCCGGTGCCTTGCCGCACCTCAATCCAATCCTTCGTTGTTTTAAACCTCACCGAGCTCTACTGTGGATCATCCGGACGTAGCTAATGTCGAATTTTCTCTCTTTTCCAGAATATAAACGCGCGATCGACCAGTACTTGAAACATGGCGATTGGCATGTGCTCACAAACATGGGCACTGGTCATGTCACGCAGACATTGTTTCAGGGCCTCGACGCATATTGGCCTGGAGTGCTGGTACGTCAGCTTGTGAAAAATGTGACTGGATGATTGAATGTGCTAATTTGCGTTGCGAGTCACTCGTATTTATCTAGGTGTGAATTGCACTGCGTTGGCTTCCCTGCTGTATGTGATGAAGCTAGAGCCCAGCGTGTAGTTCCCTTGTGTTTGCACTCGCTCTATGCTGATGCATATTACAGCATTGAATCGCACCTTTGGCTGATTGAGGTGCCGTTTTCGCAAAAGCTGATCATTCTTGTATATGTCGCTTTCACATTGTTTCCTGAGCCTATAGTACAGTCTGTCGATCAGTAGGGTTGTGCAATGGTGCAGCATTTCTGTGCTGTGCCGCTAACGTCGTGCTAATTTGATTGGCCACCGGTAGTGAGCTGCATGCGGAAACACGCTGGAGTCTCACTACCATTCCCTTTTTTTCATTTCACGCATCTTTATAGGGTAATGGGCAACTTGGCAATAGTTTAGTCTACGTGCAGTCTATGATTGTGCGGCACTTTGTCTGGATCAGGCTTGTGATTTCGTACATACATACACTTCATATCACCCCATTAAATGCCAAGTGTGCTATCAAATTGCCTCGTTATTTCCTCATATTGCAGTATTTGAGATGAGCAACGTTGGTTTCAGGACTGCTGAAGTTGTGGTACTACGAGCAGACCAGACTCATCCTGTATTAAATAAAGTCAATCAAAAGTTATCAAGCGCATTGAACCGTATGCGCATACAGGCTAGTTATCTAGCGGCTTCCGCAGCCCGGTAATACACTTTTCATAGTTTGTTCCAATTTCGTTTTTAAATCCCCTCTCATCCTTGGTCGTGTAGATCTGCAAAGGTTTAGTGCTTCTGTCCTGTATGTGCAACACTGCGCTAAACCGATTCTCGCACCCAATGAACCAAAACTGAATGCACGGTTTATTCTCATTGCCACGATCCCTTTAGAACCTGTAAGTGTTTAAGTTCACCATGAGTCTATCAAAATGTGCGGCACTTCGCTTGGCTGCATACTTGTGAATTTAAGTCCACGGAGGCTCATTCTACACGATTGTTCGAAATCTTGCTTCGACACTCGCGCATTCATTAATTTTTTCTTAATTAAAAACGATAGTACGTTGAATAAAACGCGGAGAAGTCTAGATTTACTCTCAGGCAAGAGAGCTGACGACGATGCTGTGCAGAGCAGGATCACTTTTGGTTTGTCGGATCCCGTGTCTGATTAAGCCGCCGTGAGCCTTATTGTTGTATCTTTCATGAGAGTAAAAGCCCCCAATCTTTTCTTTAGAAGTATAAATCATCGCCCGGAATCTGGACAGAACGTTGGTTTAGTCACTTTATGACTCCTTAACCATATACGCTCTTTGAGTGCCAGCCGAGACACCGGTCACGGATATGTCTTGCGAATTAAGTGAAATACGCAACGCGGTTTTGCTGGCTACGTCTCGCTGTGATTTCCTGTACTTTATCTGTGCGAAATTGCTCGCATTCTATGACACTGTGCTGTTGAAAGAAATATGGGTGTGTGGCGGCATCTGCTATGGTCATAAAATGATATGTTGAAAGAATTGTTTTTGTTTACTCAATCGTGATGCTTTCGGTTTGCTTTTTGAGTATCCTCCTCTGCTCACCGTGTCCTGCCTTGCTCCTGCGACCACAGGGAGGATGAAATAAATTGTCTCGTGGCCCGTTACACTAAAATTGGTAAGCAGCATTTAGCCATAAAAGTAACAGTCTGCACTAGTGGCGATCGTATTAGCCTAGTCTAAACTGTACAGATATTTTGCCAAGCTAACGCAAAAATTGTTATTACATCCTTTTTTCAACCGCACTCATCAACACTAACACGAGACTTATTCTACTTCTAGACTTTGACCGGAGATTTGGATGGCGCAATCAGGCATGTAACTGCGTATCATGAGGTGTGGAAGCAATACGGTTTCATCCCAGAGGCATACAATGTCATCACAAGAGAAACCAATAGTCGTGGAAATTCCTATCATCTGAGACCTGGTAAGTTTTGTTCAGAAGCGAATAGATAGATGAAGAGAGAGAGATCAGATAACTTACAATATCCCTATCGAAGTTAGCTCAAATTATCGTATGGGACAATATCTCGTGTGTTGCTTGTTCTCCTTTTTAGCTCATACAATAATCATGTGGTCTTGCTTGGGCTGAGTGTATCCATCACATTGAGTGACCTTTGACCACTCACACAGCCGGGTTCCAGTGTTGTAATGCTCTAAATATTCGCTTTGCTTCTAATCAAACTTTTATTCCGCGCCTGCATTACTGGTTGCCTGTCGTTATCGGCAGTTCAACATCTTCGCATGCAGCCCAAAATCTACGGTTTTCGTGTGTTCACTTGTAGCTAACACTTGCGAGTAAACTAAAAGTAGTTTGATCTAGAGAGTTTCTATTACATGCCTGTACGGATGTGCAATCGTGCAGTACTTTGTGCTGTGCGGCTAACACCGTGCTAAATTGATTGGCCAGCGGTGGTGAGCTGCATGCGGAAACACGCTGGAGTCTCACTACCATTTCCTGTTTTTTTCTTCTTCATCATATCTGTCTAGGCCTGAGCAACCTGACAGCATCTTGGCCCACGTGCAGTCTCTGACTGTGCGGCACTTTGCCTGGATCAGGCTTGTGATATCATACATACATGCCTGACACATTTCATAGTCTCTCGGACTACTAGTGGTATCTCTTCTCGTACGTACACACGTATCCTTTACAACTCTTCGCAGAGTTTATCGAATCGGTGTATTATTTGTATCGTGCGACGAAGGACCCGGTATTCCTTCAAATGGGAAGGGATGTGCTCACGTCTATCGAGCAGATTGCCCGGACATCATGCGGTTACGCTACGGTGAGTGGTTAAAATCGATTGTTAATTGTAAAGCGATTTCGAACATCGAGTCAATTCGTGTTTTGAGTGATTTAAGGCAGTTTCAGACAGTTAGACACACTTTGTGGCTGCTAGGATGTCACTTTCATGTCAAACCTAGATAGGAAATTCAAAATACAGTAATCGCAAAAAGTGAGCAGTCTATCACTGTGTGGGTTCGGTGGCCTTTTAGGTCCCACCCTTCCCCGTCTCTTTAGGATTTTACCCTATCGTGGTTGTATTATTATTATTACTATTAGATCACAGCACTTCTGTGATGTGCTGCCAACACCGTGCTAAATTGATTTGCCATCTGTAGTGAGCTGCATGCGAATACACGCTGGAGTCTTACTGCCATTGCTATTTTCCTTTCCTGTCTAGACCTGGGAAACCTGACAGTATGTTAGTCCACGTGTAGTATTTAACTGTGCGGCACTTTGCCTGGATTTCATACAGACAGTGTGTCACACAGCCATAAACTGCGCGTCGGCTAACATGCTCGCAGGTTGTCCAGACAGGGTTATATAGCAGTTTAGTACTCAGTACCACCAGCTATTGGCGTAATGCTGTTCATGATGATGATTCCTTGATCGGTATGGCGATCCCGTCAATCGTACATCCATGGTCGACATCGACCGACAGAGGTCAACAACAATAGCGAAAGCCATGAAACTTACATCCTTCATAATATTCCCCCCAGTGGCTACCTCCTCGATTTGCTTCGTATTACTTTTGCGTCACGCATGAGGTAAGAGAATACGGTACTATGCAGCGTCGCGCGCATAACTTGTTTTTGACTGATGAAGCATTTCTGTTTTTATGGGCTACGCCAAACAAGCTATCTAGCGTTTAGTCCTACTGGTTTTTGCACCGTCTGTGAAATATCGATTTATCAAACAATTTATTACTTGTCACTCGGACATTTGAAAATGTAGATCCGTGTATATCTCCAAGATGACTTTAACACCTTGTTGCGTACCTTGAAACCGTGTTCAGGCTCTTTCACGATGAGTTCAAAATTTATTCAAGAGGCACATTAAGCGTGTTGGTGGAGTAGTCACTAACTGCTGTCTCAGTAGTATCATGTGTGTTAGTCGTTACGATCGTATCAATAATGATGCTCTCTTTAGTAAGGTTTCTGGTTGTAATATCGGTAATGAGAGGCACAACAACCTTTATCTGTGGTGCTATTTTTACATATAGTCGATTTCTGGGCACCGACTTCCGAAAAGTACCTTTTTGACTCCGTATCCAAATGGCACAAAAACCAAGGAAAGCGTCGTAGGAAACATGGAATTCTAACTAAAGATCTTTCTTGAATTTGGAAAGATGCCACCCCGTCATAGACTTCTTGCCTAGACTTCTTCCAGACTTGGTTCCCGCAATTTGATATAGCCGTGATTTGATACACTTGAGGATTGCTCAGTGTGTCTCACTGTTTGAATAACCTTCTATGCTCATTAAATGAAGTAATCAGGTCATCTTTTGGCGGCGTCTTTAAACCCCACAGGACTGACGCTATGATTAGAAGCATAGGAAATGGCGAAGACGTTTCTCTTCCTTTTCTCACCACTTACTATGCCTGGATTTATTCGATCATACTAGAGAGTGAAGGAAATAGCCAGGAAGTTTTGTCGCCACACTGTTCACCAGCATCAATAAATTTACTGCCCGACTGAAGCTTCCATTCATGTTATCAACGCTTTTCTCTACTTATTAAAAGAGTTACTTTTACTTTACTTTTGTGCGACTATCTCCTCCTGGAGGATGAGTCGGCTTCGATGAAGATTCTTGGGTATTTGGGTACAAAGCGACGTCCCCAGCACCACTCGGCGTTTGTTCGAGTCAGCTTCTCTAGCCTTTGCACAACCAAGTGTAACCTGCAAGGCAGC